>LAPY01000037.1:389020-399525 GCA_000970635.1 Eragrostis tef
TTGAGGGTCTCGTTCTCCTCCGCCATGCTCTGCAGCGCGTTCTCCTTGTCCATCAGGCTCGCCTTCAGCTCCGTGATGTCCGTGATCGACTTCATCAGCTTCGCCTCCAGCTCAGGCTCCATGACGCCGCTCGTGGCATCCGTCTTGGGAAGTTCCAAATGCTGAGCGTTGCCTGCATAGGCGACCTTTGCTTCCATGAGTTCATCGTGCTTGCTCTTCAGCTGGAGCTCAAGCTCATGCACTTTGCGCGCGCAGTCAGCCTTCACATTCTCCAGCATTTCGTACGCGGTCTTTGTCTCGATGCACATACGAGTTTGCTCCTCATGGTACCTTATCTCAGTAACCTCAAGCGCCGTTCGCAACTGTTCGATCTCTTGATCAGAACTGATACAGCTACCATTGGCATCGCTCGAGGTCAGCACCTTCTTCACCGCTTCAGCATCAGGATTGCCAAAGCTGATATCCATATTGCCCACTTCCTGTGCCTTCTTCAGAGATTCAATAACTTCAGCCTGTGTCTTCTTCAGATCCTCCTCAAGCGACGCTATGCGAGCCTTGGACTCACTGAGCTCCATGTCCTTGGACCTCAGGTATTCTTGCAAACGGGCACCCTCAGATACAAGCGAGTCAATGGTGGCCTTCGCTGTCTCCAGCTGCTGCTTGGTCTCAGCTGCCATAGCATTCGCCTCAGCTGCAGCCTTGTCGCTCTCACCAACATTGACCTTCAGGCCCTCGATTGTCGCTAGACGGATCTCCATCTCCTGCCTCAACCCCTCAATCTCAGATTCTGCATACTCGCATTGCTTTGCACGGGCTGCATCAGATTCTGCTGCGGCTTCCAGCTGCTGCTTCAGCCTCTGAATCTCAGACATGGCTGAACTGAGTGCGCTGGCATCTACAGACTGCTGCTTCTGAACCGCACCTATGCCAAAGCTGATATCCATATTGCCCACTTCCTGTGCCTTCTTCAGAGATTCAATAACTTCAGCCTGTGTCTTCTTCAGATCCTCCTCAAGCGACGCTATGCGAGCCTTGGACTCACTGAGCTCCATGTCCTTGGACCTCAGGTATTCTTGCAAACGGGCACCCTCAGATACAAGCGAGTCAATGGTGGCCTTCGCTGTCTCCAGCTGCTGCTTGGTCTCAGCTGCCATAGCATTCGCCTCAGCTGCAGCCTTGTCGCTCTCACCAACATTGACCTTCAGGCCCTCGATTGTCGCTAGACGGATCTCCATCTCCTGCCTCAACCCCTCAATCTCAGATTCTGCATACTCGCATTGCTTTGCACGGGCTGCATCAGATTCTGCTGCGGCTTCCAGCTGCTGCTTCAGCCTCTGAATCTCAGACATGGCTGAACTGAGTGCGCTGGCATCGACCGACTGCTGCTTCTGAACAGCACCTAGCTCAGACTCCCAGGCACGGTCACGCTCCTGCGAAAGCTTGCGCAGTTCCTGGAGGCGGGTGTCCTCTGCAGCTGAGAACTCAGCAAGCCGGCGTTCCAACTCCTCCACCTTTGAGATTGCAGCCTGCTCCTGCTTTTTTGCTTCCTCAGCCTCCTGCTGCGCTTGTCGCCTTCGTGCCTCTGATGCGCTGAGCTGCTCCTTGGCCTTCTTTAGTTCATCTTGCAGCTGGCCGACCCTAGACTCCAATTCAGATAGCCTGCTTGGGCGTTTCTTCTGAAACAGAATGCAAAGTATGTGACTAAGAAATACAAAATGACCAAACCATATGACAACAAATAATGTAGTTTCTTTCTACAATAGACTACTTAGATGCTAAAATCTTTATGTCATAATAATGTGTAGATATGCTGATAACCATCTTGGCAGCTACATATCGTTAGGAAAAACTGAATTTGAGTTTGCAAGACAATGTGGTGGCCGCAAGACAATATCACTACCTCAGTAATTGGGCTTCGTGGTGATCGACGCTCCGTGACCTTAGGGCTCCTATCTGTAGGTGTTCTTGTCGGGGTAACTCCTGTAGAATCAGTTTCATTCCCTCCAGTTTTGGCCACACGAGATGCCCTCGGTGTCCTCGGAGAAGTTTTTGGTAGGGCATCTGAAGATCCATTCCTGCAGAGCTCAAATTGAAGTACCTAGCATCAAGTCATGATAGAAGGAGCATCTAAAGAAATCAACAACCTAAAAAGGAGGGGAAATGCTTGACAAACAATAAAGAGAAACTGAAGGCTGTCTGAAGCTTATTTGCAAGCATTGCCGACATGTAACAAAGCTACTACAGACTAGTCAAGATGCACACACATTTACTGGGTAGGGCCATAGGGAGGCATCTGTATATATCAAAATATTCATCATTCAAGTATATACAGTTAAATGTGGAAGTCCATATATTTTCACTATGTAAATACCAACTTTTCACCACATAAAACTGTCTACTATAAAATTCTAGCTCCTACTAAGAACCTTATGATTGACCTCGTCGTCTAATTAAACTTAGAAATTAGAATGTGAGAGTCTCAAAGATCGATGGTGCATAAGAAACAAACCAAGGTAATTTAAACGTTCAGATCAGTTATGAGCCTTTTGTACGCCAGAGCTGCAGAATCGGGAATTAACCAGCACCCACTGAACATGAAAAGACGTCTCATGTTTTGTTGATGAACAGAAAATGTAATGAAGCGCAACCATGTCATGTTATTAGGGACAAGCATGCATTTTTGTGCCAACATTAACAAAACAGGCTGCCCCAAGAACTAAGAAAAGAGGCATTTGACACAAAAAAAAAACATAAACCCATCTCTTTTAACATCTATAATGATAGTACTACATCTATAGATCAATCTCTGTGCTTCCATAATACAGGAGCTCCAATAATTCCATCAGCCAACAAAAAAAAAAGGGATACTTGTACAGATCATAGTTAGAAAAATAGTACTTGTGCAGATGGATGACGCTGTACTCATTTGCTTGCATTGTGTGCAAGACACCAAGAAGAAATACAAATATGGTACATTCATCGTATATGCAATGTCCTCGTTCGTGCATTCAACATCTGCTAGCAGCGCATGGTGAAGCAGAAATGCCAACTCTAAGCAAAATGGTACAAATACCTACCTTCACATACAAATAAGGGCCTGACCTATAATGATAGCAGGTCACACCCGAATTACGCAATCAGGGCTTCACCATGGTAAATAATACTAGTCAATACAAGATTTCAAATGGGCAATCTAATATTTCTTATTCAAAATATGGAACAGTTGCAAATGCTGATTTAATTAACAGCAGGAAAGCAAGAGTGGACTATTTTGACCTGCCCCTAAAATAAAAATGACCTGCATTGGCCCCAGTGCAATAGATCCATAAAATACAGACCAGGTATTAATCCTTTGATGCTAACTGTCTACCGCGGGAGTAAACATGACCACCTAGAAATGCACATGCATGTGCAGAACTGCAGACGTGCTTAAGAAAACACAAAAGGGAGATAAGGAAATAACCCAAGAAAGTTCCAGGGCATCTAGAGCTAACCTTGTTTTTGAAGTCTGCATGATGAGGTTCCTTCCAAATCCCTTGCGCTCACCTAACTGCAGCAACAAACAAGAAAGTACTGCTAGGTGAGTAAGAAAATTCGCATGTTAACTATAATCAGTACAATGCTCTTACACCTCTATCTACAAACAAAAGCACATTAAGGTTGTTGTCGTACTAAACATCTGTAAACACATAAGGTACTACAGCATTAATGCATAATTCATCACAATTAACCTCAAAACTTCACGATTCGATATTGACGAAAAGGACGTGGTGGTTATCTCTGCCCCCTTCACATCAATTAAAATATGTGCACTGTCACCCTATAGCCTCAGGCAGAGGTAACAGTGCACCAAGTTGAACACAAGGAGCCAATCCAAGAACTTTGGTGGAAGGAATCCAACAAAGCGCCGAAACCCACTTCCACAACAAGCCTAAAATATTATATGAACATACCAAACTGCCCTTGATTCGTCCCGCCCAGCACATTGAACACTGAGGGCCAAAATCGGGATTCAGAATATATTGGCAGCCTTACATGGAGTGGCGCAATAGCATGGCACAGAGTAAAGAAAAGGGGGGCAAAAATTCAAAGGGAGCAGGCGCAGTAACTCGCACAGTAACAGAGAAGGCCACTATGATAGATCCTGAACTGTTCCTAATCTGATTTTTGTTGTTGGAATCGCATCGATGTACATGAAAAAGTGGAGAAGTACAAAGATGTTCATGGTAAATGGGAGGCACCGGAAGATGCAAACAATGTGATGCAACGCCTGGTCTGATAAAGAGAGAAAACGAGAGTAATAGAAGATAAACCATTTCAATAACTGACGTACTATCTGCAGGTCCAGAAACGCATTGTTTGAGGATTAAAGCATTAATATTGTACCAACAGTACTATGAAAGGCATTCATGAAGTTGTTTCAGTTGTCGAACGGAAAAATTACTACCGGCTTATTTCCTCAGTTTATGGCCAACAGAAAAAGAGGAAAAGACTGGTGAAGTTCAAAGGGCAAGCAATTTCTGAATCCAAAAGAAGTCTGAAAATCACAACATGTTCAAATAAACAAGCCAAGAAATAAAAGTGAAGATGCGAAAGGGGAAGCCTTTCTTGGTGTTCCAATCAACCTAGCCGTGGAGAAAGGCACCCAAGAACCAGAGCCTCTCTTATCTTCTACCTCCTACAGCATTTTCCCTAAAACAGAACACTATGTACAACAAATCCAGAACCAAATAAAAGACTCACTCCTATCAGAAATCCATTCTACAACCGACCAAGCCAAGCATTTCAGCAACAGGAACAACGGATCAAAAGGAGAAACGGCATTGCAAGTGCTCACCTCTATCTCCCCCGAGATTTCTTCTCCTCTCTATCTTCTTCTTGCACCTCCTCCCTTCTCACTTCACACTCTCTCTCCTGCCGCTGCCGCTGCTGTCCAGCGCCTTCCCCTCGGCTGTGAGGTCAGGTCTCCCAGCCCACGCTTCCCGGTTTGCTTTCACTTGCTTCAATGGGAGAGGATGGTGGTGCGGCCGCTGCGCCTGTCCCGCCGCGCGGCACGTGTCCCGGAGCAAGCGGAAGCCGCGCGGACAAGGGGCCCACGTAGCAGTCACGGAAGGCGCCCCCACAGGTCAGCTTCCTTGGACCCGAGCGAGTCTCGAGGACCGTTGCTCTTTCCCGTCCGTCCAGAGAGTTTGTTGGTGGCTCCACCGTGCTTAACGCCACTCTGACAGGTGAGGTCACGGTGGTTGATAGCCCCACATGTCAGTGTGTGACGTCCGTAGATGACAGGTGCGGCCCAGGCGGCCCAGGGGGCTCCCGACAAGAACTGGCGAGTCAAAACGGTATCGCCCCGTACTCGTACGCATTGATCGAACAATTTAAAAAGATTTTTTTTTAGAAAAATAAGTGCTACTAGCGGCCGAGTGGAGCCAAAATTTTCAGCTCAGTGCTTCACTCGTGTTTCATGATCAATAATTTTTTTGGAGCTCTTGTCTGTTTTCAGGCATGGTTTTGCCCCCCTCACGTTGGTAAACCACTGCATTAGACCAATTATGATATGTTTCATGATCAATAAGGTTTACATCAGAGATCTCTGCACTCTCAGGCAAGCCTCACTACAAGATACAGTTTGTACTTGTATTGTTACAGAAGAGGAAAGATGGTTGTAATACTAGTAATCACTCATGACTCATGATACTCCACTTGTTGATTCCTTCTAGACAGTGGAAGCTGCACCCGCGCAGACCCTGCAGCACCCACGGCTAGAAACTAATAAAAAATTGGCAGAAAAGAAGCATGATCCGGATTATGAAACCCAAGACTAATTAGCTAGTTCAGGAATGAGAAAAGTTTCCGGAAGTATGTAATCATGTTGTCTAATTCTTTACATTTCAGGTATAGTGTGAGCATAGAAGGGGTTAAAGTCTTGTTATGAGTGGCATGTTAACTATGCAATGTTTTGGGGACATCACAAAAGGTGGTCGGGTTTGTCCAACACAGCCAACGAAATGCTGCTTAATTATCGAAAAAAAAAACGAAATGCTTCTCCATTTGCCACAAAGAGCTGGTGCCTATGTTAGGACTAACAATACTTAGAACTAAAACAAAAAAAAAAAATGCTGCTCCATTTGTCACAAAGTGCTGGTGCCTACTCTCTGCAACAACTCTGAAGACCCGTGCTGCTGCGGAAACAATTGTTCCAACGGAGTGGGAAGTGGGCTAATGCTCCGCCAAAAGAGCTTAAACCAAGAGGGCATGTTGCTTTTATTCGGTGCCTTGATCAACATCTTCAGACGACGAGTTGTTACGTGATCCGAAGTACCAATCAATATGGTCTAAATGTTGGCCCGTATATTACCTAGTACTGTAAAGTCATTTTAAGCTACGTATTCATTTGATCATCGAAAAAAAGGGGGGTTCAGTTCAAGATTCGGATCACTGTATTTGCAGTTGACAAGCAGTTGTTGTTCCCTTGACACGAGGGCGTGCTAAAGACATGCCGCATATAGAAAGCAGCATACAAACCATTTTCAGGCTAGAATAGCGACCTAACAGTGCTAGCAGGAAGAGAGCTATCACCTAGACTACTAGTCTTGCCGACTTCCTTGATTGATCGGGGTAGGTTAACCAAGTCTTTTGTTGAGAGGACTGGCATACAGAGCTCCTGGAATCATGGCTCATCAAGTGTTCATGAACCCTGCATCCTAAAAGAGCTCCTGAACAATTTAAAACGGAATATATTTGTTTTTGGAGAAAAATAAGTGCTAGCATGATGTGTTCTTTTGGTGGTGCATGCTTGGACTGGATTGCATCATGGCATCGAAATGCACAACCTAAGCAGCCGAGTGGAGCCAGATTTTTTAGCTCCAGTGCTTCACTCGTGTTTCATGATCAATACTTCTTGGAGATCTCGTTTGTTGTCTGTTTTCAGGCGTGGTTTTGCCATCAGGCAAGCCTCACTACTCCTACAACATTCAGTTTGTACTTCTATTGTTATAGAAGGGAAATATGGCTGTAACAATAGTAATCACTCATGAGCCATGATACTCCACTTCTTGATTCCTTCTAGAAAGTGGAAGCTGCAAATATGCAGTGCCTGCAGCACCAACTGCTAACGCTAGCTAGAAACTGCAAAATAAAATTTCCATAAATGTGTTTCGCTCTGAAAGTGAAAGCAACAGATCCATTTTCAGGCGCTGCTCTGAAGACTTGAAGCTTTAATTGGGCCTTTAGAACTTGTAAAGCTGCTTGTAAAAATGTCTTACATAATTGGGAGACCCATCTCTCTAACCTGTCTATGATGTAATTCCTCCTGTCCTCTTCAGTTTGATAGAGGGTTTAGTGTTTTCCTTCCTTTTGTACATCTGTTTGTATAGTTCTTTCCTTCTTTTGCTCCGCTTTGCGAGCATGTATATTCTGTACAGTTTTTTTTTTTTCAATAAAATGTTCAGGCAGGACGTAAGGCCTGCTGTAGTTCCCGTCAAAATTTCCATAAATCCTTGAAACGTGTGAGCATAAAAGGGGTTAAGTCCCAAATGGCCTAAATATTTATTATTATTATTATTCCTATGAATGACATGTAAATTATGTTAACATTTTCAGGACATCGCAAGATGGTCCGCTTTCTATGTCTAACACAGCCAATGAAAATGCTGCTCCAGAAATTCCATTTGCCACAATGCTGGGGCACAGAGGAAGTAGAAAACCTTTGGAGATCCCTACTCCTCCTGAAGCAATTTCATTGGATGTGCTAGACAACAAAGAAAACGGCCCTTTTCAATGGAACGTGACAGATTAAGTATATCAAATATTCCCTTATATGCCACTTGTAATGACGCTGAGAGGAGATTTGAGATTTACAATGACATAAGGTATTATCTACTGTATTCAATATATAAGTCTTCATATCAGAAACAATAATCTTACACAATTTCTATTTTTTAATGGCATTTCTCAACTGAAATAGAAAAAAAAACTAAATCTCATATTGAAAATTATGAAGTCATCTAAAACCTTTTTTATGAAACTTCTATCACTTCTTTTGTTCACTCATAAAATGAAGTACTAATCTACTAGTGCTAGATTTGCTTTAGGGTGCAGGACTGTTGAGGAACACTTGATCTCTGACATGATTTCAGGAGCTTTGTCTGCCAGTCCTCTCAAAAAAAACTTGGTTAACCTAGCCTGATCAATTAGTCTGATCGGTCTGCCTGAAGACGTACGGATTGTATATATGTTTCCGAGTCGATGGAGATCGAGTCCGGGTCTTGCATGCCTCTCCGATCGAGTCCGAGTCCGACACCGTACGTACGACACTCGCTGCGCCTCTAAATATTGGGGCGTCGGCAACAAGTTTCCTACTTCCCGTTTTTTCTTTTCATTTTTCTTTTTTTTTGAAAAAAGAGAGAGACAAGTTTGACGACTACACGCACTGCCGCCGTCGACGACGCTGGTGATATTGAGACCGGATCAGGCACCTGGTGTGCACGGAGCCGGCGGAGTGGGTGGCGATCGGGCCGTGCGGCCGCCGCGAGGTCTGCGTGAAGTGCGCCGTGCGCATGCGCTTCTTCAACAAGAACCTCCGGTGCAGCATCTGCCGAGCCTTCTGCCCCACCGTCGTCATAACAAAGGCCGTCGTCGTCGCCGACGAGCATGACGTCTGCTTCTCGAGGCCGTCGACCGCCTTCGGAGGCGCCGGGCGGGTGGGCGTGTACTTCTGGTTCCACGGCGGCGCGAAAGCCTACTTCGACAACCAAGAGCAGTACGAGGCGGTGAGGAAGATGTGCTTGAGGCGCAATCCCTCCGCGTCTGCGGCTCATGATCACGAGGCGTGCTGTGGAGTACTCCTATCATTTTTTTTATATGACACTGTTGACCTTTTTTTGTTAAACTTTGATCAACAATATAGATTTAAATAATTACTTTTTAAATGTGAAATGAATATCACACTTAGCTATTTACACAAATATTTATAGATAAAACGAAGAGTTAAAGTAACAAAAAAAAGTCAATGGTGTCATATAAAAAAGAACGGAGAGAGTAGATCTCATGTTTGTGTTTTTTGTGGGAGCACTCACATTGGTGAGCACGGCAAGCATCACTCCGATCATTATAGACCTAAAACATTGGTATCACAGGGTCGGAGTCGTGCTAGAGTGTGTCTTGTTTTGCGTGGCATTCGCATGCCTCACTTGGAGAAAAAGGCCTCCGGGATCCTATTCCTAATTACAGTTGTTTTTTTATTTATTTGGAAATTGAGACGAAAGAAGTATATATGTTCAAAGAATTGGTAAAAATAGGCGTAATTCGGATCATGAAACCCAAGGACTATTACTAACTTCATGAATAAAAAATTCTCGGAGGTAATCATGTTGCCTTAGGCCAGTCTCAATGGCCTCTTTCATTTCATATCTTTCTAAGATGACACATCAATGTTATGGTCTTATTTTGTCAAATGAAATAGTTTTTTTTAATGGCTACTTTCATTTCACAAATTTATAGGCTTGACACTGTAATAAATTGCTCTATGTAGTTGGGATAAAATGTGATACACAGTTTTGTAGCCAACAACAACGCGGAGCCGTGAACGGCGACGAGACGCGGCGCATAATGCGGCAATGCTTGGCAGGCGGCGACGGCGACCGGTGGAGGACAGCCGAGCGAGATGGAGCGGTGTATAGTGCCCACGCGGCGCAGTGCGAAGCTCGCGCGTCGACCGTGGCGGCCCTCGCGTGCAGCCCCACAGAATGGAGCTCGCGCGGGGCGCAGAGGCACTCGCGCAGCGCGGCACGGAGTGCAGGGCGCAGCGCCCCTCATGCACGGACTCGCAGTGTAGAGCTCGCGGTTCTCAGCGTGTAGGACGAGGCTGGCCATTGACATCGACGCTGCGGGGCTGCGCGATTTGCTTGTCAATTTCTGAAATTTTGCATCAATTGGCGCCGTCGTGTGGCACGATTTGTCCTGCGCGAGCTTACAACATGCGGCGGGGAAATCTACTCTGAAGATTTGCACAATTCTGAATTAACAATTGCAAACTGAAGATAGGCACAATTCTGAACTAGCCATTGAAACCTGAACCTAGGCACTGTTCTGAATCAATAATCGAAACCTGAAGATGGGCACAGTTCTGAATTAACCATCTAAAGTACTAGGATTTCAGTTCAGGGCAATCAAAACTACCAAGATTAACCAAGTCCAATCAAGCAATTTCGGGGCAAACAAAACTAGTAAGATTAACAATCTCCTGAACATCTCCAATCAAGAATTTTTAGGGCCATCGAAATTTCTCTAGTTGCTAGCATGAGCAAACAAATTGGATACGAGTCTCCGTTGCAGGGTGTGGTAGGAAATCTGAGTTGCCGTTGCCTCCGCAGCCAGGCCATCGACCGGCAACTTGCTATCGCTGTGGCGGCGCCGGTGTCCGTAATGTCGAGTCACCACGAAACTTCACTCCACGAGGACACAGGGATTCGATGAGTCCTGAAGGTAGGGGCGGCGGCGCGCGCCGG
>LAPY01000038.1:0-18279 GCA_000970635.1 Eragrostis tef
AATTTACTTGTCGGCCGGTTTCACAACACCGACAGGATTTTTCTTCATTGGGTAACATGCGTTTTAATTTACAGGTGAAAATAAATTTGAGGATGGGTAACATTCAGAATATATTCAAAGACGAGATCAATATTGAGAGTATTGAGTAATAAAGAACAGAAAAGTTAGAGCAGAAGATGGCACTCCCTTCATTCCTGAATATGTAACGTTTAGGATATAAGTTTAGTTCAATTTGAAGTAAATGAACTGTCCTATACGTCTTACATTTAACAAGGAAGGTTAGTACAGGTATAGGATAAAGCCACAATTATTACTCCGAATAAGACAACTTACTTGTAAGTTTTGTATCCAGCAACGACTTCGCAAGGCTAGCTAACAACCAGCACGATTAGGCGATGACACCCAAAAGATTCTGGTACACGGCTATACCTAATTAGTAAATTAGACGCATATTATCAGTTACATATACCTCACTAAGATAGTGCAGATGCACCTTTTTTGTGGCATGCCGCAAAGGAACAACCTAGGAAAAAAGCAAACCCACCAAATGCAGGAACAGGACCATTTAAGGGAAAGAAAAAGGTAGAGGTTGAGACATAGGAATATGATATTGCTACCACCCTGCCCATCACATTTCCCTTTCCGAAACAACACATTGGGAGCAAAAGAAGCCGCATTTAGCTGATCGAGTACTGAGAGCGAGAGCTGGATTAAGAAAACCTGCACCGTGATGGGCATCGATGCACACGCGTCTGGCGCTGATATGACGGGAGAGGCAAGTGGTGCAGATTTGTTTATCATTGTAAGGCACTAATAAATTACAATTTGGACGAGGTAGCTTAGACGAAAGCAAAACCAGGAGGAGAGTCTTTTTTGCTTTTTATTTTTTGGATTATACAATGGGAGAGTTGTCCAATCCTTCGCCTCAAAGAGGCTAAGCCTAACCAGGAAGAGAGATGCTTCCAAACGCCTTGTGTACTCCTAAGACTCTTGTCCGACCAAGTGTTTTGATCCCTTTGAGTGATTTGTGAACCATCACCCAAATTATTTTAGCCAATTGATATTCTAGTTGTACAAAAGTCTAGCTAACAAATGGGTTGTACCTATAGCAGTGCTCATACATCTTAAATTAACAAGGAAGGTTAGTACAGGTATAGGATAAAGCCACAATTATTACTCCGAATAAGACAACTTACTTGTAAGTTTTGTATCCAGCAACGACTTCGCAAGGCTAGCTAACAACCAGCACGATTAGGCGATGACACCCAAAAGATTCTGGTACACGGCTATACCTAATTAGTAAATTAGACGCATATTATCAGTTACATATACCTCACTAAGATAGTGCAGATGCACCTTTTTTGTGGCATGCCGCAAAGGAACAACCTAGGAAAAAAGCAAACCCACCAAATGCAGGAACAGGACCATTTAAGGGAAAGAAAAAGGTAGAGGTTGAGACATAGGAATATGATATTGCTACCACCCTGCCCATCACATTTCCCTTTCCGAAACAACACATTGGGAGCAAAAGAAGCCGCATTTAGCTGATCGAGTACTGAGAGCGAGAGCTGGATTAAGAAAACCTGCACCGTGATGGGCATCGATGCACACGCGTCTGGCGCTGATATGACGGGAGAGGTAAGTGGTGCAGATTTGTTTATCATTGTAAGGCACTAATAAATTACAATTTGGACGAGGTAGCTTAGACGAAAGCAAAACCAGGAGGAGAGTCTTTTTTGCTTTTTATTTTTTGGATTATACAATGGGAGAGTTGTCCAATCCTTCGCCTCAAAGAGGCTAAGCCTAACCAGGAAGAGAGATGCTTCCAAACGCCTTGTGTACTCCTACATATGTGCGTTTTCCCAGCTGTGGTCCTAGAATACTTAGGGAAGCAAGCACCTCAAGGCCGCAACCAATCTCTAAAAGGGATTAGCTCTTGCAAGGAGAGAGAAAGAGAGAGAGGCCAGCAAATCAGGCTTCTCCAATTGGTCAGAGGAGAGAGAGAGAGGTAGTATTAGCACCTATCAAGTTTCAACGACATATAGAGCTGCTCATCAGCTTTTCTCTCTCTAGATCTCTGCTGTTTTGGAGGTAGAGGAGATGGGGAGAGGCAAGATAGTGATCCAGAGGATCGAGAACTCGACGAACCGGCAGGTGACGTTCTCGAAGCGGCGGAGCGGGCTGTTCAAGAAGGCCAAGGAGCTTGCCATCCTTTGCGATGCTGAGGTCGGACTCGTCGTCTTCTCCAGCACCGGCCGCCTCTATGAATTCGCCAGCACCAGGTTTGTTTGGTTCTCATTCCTGCAACATTATTACTTTGTAGTTTGATGTTTTGCCTGTCGCTAGATCTGCTAACAACAGATCAAATATACCACAGCTACTAATCGTTAGGGTTCGTGTTACTTCAGCCAGAGAGAGAGAGAGAGAGAGAGAGAGATTGGAAGTAGAGTAGATACCTCGTACTACTCGTACCGTCGTACCAACTTGGCGAATTGTTTACATCATTGAAAGTGAAAATGTAAGCATGCAACTTGGTGATGTTTACATCATTGAAAGTGAAAATGTATGCACTGTTTTCTGCTAGCTACTACAAGATTCGATAGACCGATCCAGCAGTAAATCCAGGAACAGGTCGGTTATCTCAAATGCATTTTTGCCTTCATTAGGCATTGGCGTTATGCAATAACTTTTGAATAAGGGCATCTCGTTATCATAAAGAACTCTGGATAGAAAAGAGGATGTTGGGGAGCCTATCTCCTTCAAAATTTTAACATTGAAACCAATGAGTTAAAAGAGGATAAAATGATACAGTTGTTTGTGAATAACAATCATCCCTTTTCCTAGCAACTTTACTTCTGTTCATTTCACCTTTTATTTTGCTTACTACTCTCTATTCTTTCATTGATGACGCTAGGACAACATTTTTAGCTTAAACACTAAAAATGTTTTTTTCTAATGTCATCGATTAAAAATCAGAGGAAAATTAAATGAGCTTAATTAGATTGAGTTCAAACTTTACACATAGGCAAAGCAAAGTGAGGTACATTTGTTTTTCTAATTATCGTTAGTGTAATGCATAAGCCAAAAATGATTACATTACTGCGCCCTAAAATATGATAAGATATGGCGATATCACCCTAGGTGCAATAACCATGAGGATATATCTGACAATTGGTTGATTGAGATACTAGACCAAAATTATAGGCCAGACGCTGCAATAATGAGTAGAGGCTCCTTGAAGCACCTTTAAGAGTCAAAACAAATTGGGGTTGCTTACCAAGGGCTTTGTGGCATAGAGATGATATCATGATCAATAATCATATAAAAATCTTGACGGGCTAATTCAGCTGCACTTGAGAGATATTAAAATGACAAATAATGATTAATATGAAAAAAAAACACGTCACATGCACTATCTTGTCTTTTTTTTCCATTCATCCTTATTTCTTCTTTGATAGTTCATTATTATAGGTCATATACAAAGTTGGGTTAGGCCTTAAAAGTTTATATCATTGGTTGTCATCTCATTTATGCACATGACTTTTTCCGACTTTTTGAAAGCTTCTAAAATACATTTTTGAGATCTTTTTCATAATTCCACTCAGGAGGTGAATCTTCATTGTTCTCTTTCTTATCTCCCCATATCATATAGTCCTACCAGGAAATGTGTTGCATGCTCAATAGTGAAGTGTGACAAGATACTGAGAAATGTATAATAGTGCTGAAACATTCAAAATTATAGTAGATATGTGTATTGAATAACTAGTGATTTTTTGTGAGACAAAATAATAAATTTATGCTCCAAGTTGGCGAAAACAGAACGGAGGTGAGGGTAGAGAAAGCCTTATGTGCCACCATTCCTTGTGGTGCTATCGTGATACCAAGGCGCATAGCTAGCACCGCAAAGGGTGGGCTATGCATATATAAATATATTACAGATAATGAACTATGATCATAAAGATTTCAGGATGCAACAAAAGCGTGTGTAAGTCTCAATGGAAAATAGAAAGCCAGCTCGAGTTACTGCGGGTTTAACTATTCATTCTAGACCCGTAATTAATTACTACTCATTGCCTGATATCTCCTTTTTTTCAATGCATAAGTTTTTGTTGCATAATATATTTTGCATGATGCTAGATGATCACATGCGCTATTCATTGATATTTTGATTGCTAATTCTGATATATTTGTTGTACTACATGCATTGGTAGCATGTTAATGTCAAACCCGCGGTAGTTCTCTCAAGGAGGGAAGACCTACTTTGGCCTATATTACCTCACGAAAGAGTCAAGAATTAATGGTTAGCTTCTATCAAAAGGGGACGTAAGCTTTACATTCTTTCGAGTGGTGAGAGTTTACACGGTATCTGTAATGAAAGGGGAAGTAAGCCTTACCTCAACAGGGAAAGTAAGCTTTACATCAAAAGGGGAAGTGAGCCTCCATTACCTCACGTCCAGTAATGAACACATCTTCATTCATCTTGAAACTTTCTTCCAAAATGTTGTGCTTATTATGTGGCAGTTTACACAGCATCTTCAAAAACTGTAGCATGAACTGCCCATTTAAGCTATTCGTAATAATTGGCATCATACGTACATATTAGATTTTTTGATTTCTTAGCTTGGAATTAAAATGGAGAGAAGGAACGAATTGGTATATTGCGCAGGAGATAAACTTGGGGTACAAAATCTAGTACTAGGAAGCCATGTGATGTTGCATTGTTGCATGTGTCATATGATTATTATTTTTACTGACGACTTAAGCACATAACTATTCTCTCGAGTACCATGGGAAAGAACAATTTATTCCATTCCGCATGGCGCGATAATCTTGTTATTGTGGCACCATGATGATGCAATGCAGTAAGAGTACTCTTGTTACATCAATCAAAGAATATAGTCCAGTAGCATGTGTTTCGAGACAATTTTGCCAGATGGTGTGGGACATGGCAAACGATGCGTTGATGAATTTGCAAATCAACCAGTCCTTGTTGTAGTTATAACTATATATGTAGTATTACGATTCCCTTACTAAATTAACCGCAAAAAGAAGGAGATTGATTAGAGACTTCCATAATGAAAGGAACACGAGGGGCATGATTATATTACACTTATTTAATAAAAAGAGTAAGAGTACAACGAACATCTGAAAAAAAAAAGTGGTCTTACACTGATACAAGGCATTTTGTTGTTCTTGAAAAGTATTTGTTCTTCGGCCTATGGATCCAAAGTGAATTCATACCTGCCTGAACTTGTACCATAATAATCCATAACGACTTGACAACCCATGTTTGAGTTCTTACTTCTTGCTAGTCTGAAAGGTGTGTGCTGGACTAATTAGATACGCAGGTTCAATTTTTGGGTCATACTCTACTTCTTCACGTCATTGCTAATTTCCTTTTTTTTTATTGCTTTCCTTTGAGTTATATGCTAGATAACTTTCCACTCCTAGTTTTAGAATCAAATTATTTTTAAGGCATGGAGAAACAAACTTCATGAGGAACGCCCCTTTTTCCTGATTGATATACTTCTTAGTTGATGGTATCGGACTGTTCCTTGTCTTTCTCTCACCCACAACTTGATTAAGGGTTAAAACATGAGAACCCTACAGACATCATGGTTTATATTTATACACAAACTGGAATTTCTCTGCTTATTAATTTTTCCTGCTTGTGGCACCACATATATCATTCCTATTTACCTTTCCGAATATCATGGCGCGTATCTGCGAATCATTGTAATGAGAAGGTTTTTTCTTCTTTTTTTTTTGGTTGACCAGCATGAAATCTGTTATTGAAAGATACAATGAGGCCAAAGAGGATCACCATACGGCCATTAGCGCGAGTGCAGAGGCTAAGGTATGGAACACAGACAATCAACATTACTTTTTCGGTATATATAAACAGAACAGTGTATTCTGCAATCTGCTTTAGCATCAGAGATTAGGGCCTTTAGATCTCAGGCTTTCTGGGCACAAACATGTCGTAGTAACGCAAGCCCAAGAAAGGTAATGGTGGAACTCTCATGTCATAACACGACGCCGCTCAATGTGTTAACGCACCATCATGCTCACTACCACCCTTTTTCATTGAAATGCCCAAGTCACCCTAAGCATAGTGTTCTTCATTGAAGCAAAGTACTAGTATCATACAATTTCGTGAGTATAAGCACTGAAGCATGAAGGAAATGTAGGAGTTGGTAGTGAAATATGTTTGAGGTATCAGTGATGACCGGGAATTTGTTAAATGGGCACATTTGATTTTTCCTAGTTTAAATACGCTTTAGCATATCACTAATACCGACGGCCTATCCAAAGTACCAGAAGCAAGGAAATAGAAATAGGTAGGTGCTTACAACAGACCAGAGCATGGATGGCAACATCAAGGTGCTAAACTTTAAGAGCAATCCTTGGTACTACATGCATTTCCTGCTCGAACACAATACTCATCAAATTGTAACTGAATGTTTCTGTGTACTCGTTACAGCACACAAGTCCTTAACACTAATCAAACCATAATGGAACACATCTAGACTGTTCTTAACTGAATGTTGCTCCTGTCAGAATAAAACCCAGGCCGCACGTACAGAGCTTCTCTACATTTGTAACACTGGGGGAATGATTGCTGTCCGACTCTGTAGCCCATTTTGATATTTCAGTAAGATAATGCTTGTTCAACGACATTAGGAACTAAAAAGGGATAATTGAATCTATGACACTAAAAGTTTCACGTTTTAGAAATTTACAGTTGAATGAACTCCGTTAAGATTTTTACTATTGAAAGATCAAAATCTTTAGAAATTTACCATTCGGTCAATCTAAGTTAGCGTTTTGGATTGTTTTATTTATTTCTAACTCTCTTCCCAGTAACAAAATGACCCTTATGTCCTTCTCTTGCTTCTCCTGATTCCTGGCCGGCCATCCCTACCCGTTTTCCTTGCCTCGTGCGGCTCCGGCTCCTGCTGCGGTTGCGGCTCGACGACGCCGGAGACCATAGACATCGGCAGCGGCAGCGCGAGTCTGAGTTTTGTCCCGCCAATCGAGTTCATGGCAGCGGCCTCCACGCTCTGCACAGCTTATCGCGCAGCAGTATGTTTGGAGGAAAAATCGTGCAGCAGTAAGCTGATTGGTTCAGCTGCACACAACCATTACAAAAAGATGTGCTATGCGTGGTGACCTGCAGCGGCGTGAGTCGAGCTTCATGGCAGCTGCACTTGAGCTGTTCCTTCCGTTTGACCTGTGTATTGGTTCATTCACGCAAATCAAAATGAAATCTGCAGCCCGGGCCATGGTCGGCGAGTAAATCTGACTGGAGAGGAGAAGCCAGAGGAGGGGAGGAGCGCTCGGCTTGGGAAGAGAAGGTGGAGGGGCGCTTGGCAGGGGAAGGAGAGGAGAGGAGAGCAAGAAGGGGCTGTTCGGTACGGAAGCTCGTCGGCCGGCGGCTGTTCTTCAGAACCTGCAAGTGGGAGAGGAGGAAGAGGCATGTCCGTCTCGTCCAGATAAGGCAGGGGCAAAATAGTCTATAGATGGGCACATAACGGTCAAAACTAACAGAAGGGTAAATTTCTAAAGATTTAAATCTTTTAATCTTGACGGAGTTCTTTTGATGGTAAATTTCTAAAACCCGAAACTTTCACTGTCATAGATCCAATTATCCCAACCAAAAATTGTGAACCTAGACAACATGTCTGTCTAGGTTCACTGAACATTCTATGAATTTGGACACTCGAAAACACTCCCAGAATGACAATTAAACTGGGACGGAGAAAGTAGTTTATACTCAATTTCTGACAAACAAAGAAACGTTAACTACCATGGTTGAGAAAATAACAACTCTACGCTAGGCATAACCGAGTCATAATTAACAATCTGATGGGGTTTGAGCACTCATGAAACTGTGTCCATCCTTGGTAACCACTAGTGTGGCAGAAGGCCTATACAGAGCTATTCTGACTTTAAGGAACAGAAAATTGTCAAACTTCTATCTGAAAACACGATAAGAGGTGCTATCGAACTCAAACTTGTATATGAAGTTCTGAATGAATCTCAGCATAATACTACCTCCAGACTCAAAACTTGACGTATCGAGTAGTATTGAAGTCCAGAGGGGGGACCTCGGTTGAACTTAACGATGGAACACATTGCTTCCTGTGCAAATAAATTCCAATGAGAACCGAGAAACTATAAATTAACTTAAAAAATGAATCCATTAACATAACTCATCTTACATTATGACACAAAAACAACACTTCGATCATGCTCCAAAATTCAGACAAGTGGACGAGGAACAAGGATTGGATAACACAAGCAACTTGTCAACCATATTTTGGCTCCCATTGCTGACGAATTGAACGTCTCAAGAAAGCTCTTCATTCTTTTTGATATGACGTCATTGACTTTTTTCGTTACTTTGACTATTCGTCTTATCTATATATATAAATAGCTAAGTGTATAGGTTAGCTTTAAAGTGCTTTTGATGAATCCAATAATATTCATTTCACATTCAAAAAATAATTATTTAAATCTGTATTGTTGGTCAAAGTTTAACAAAAAAGTCAACGATGTCATATAAAAAAAAAGCTATCTAAAAGAAGTCAACAGCACGAACTGCCATTAAGCCAACAACAGTTGATTGATATGTTAACCGATAATCTCTTTTTCCCCTCATTATACAAAGCTCAGTTGGATCAAGCCTGCCAAGGTCCAAAGACATGTTCGCTTTTGCAAGTTTTGTCATGTACACAAATCACAAAACTAATCAAGGTCACTAAAAGCTGTGCTTATGACTAATAAGTTAGTGAGCTAACTATCCAATATTGTTCCCAAAATTAGGGAGAGCATAGTTTAGCAAACTAGAAAAGGAAACAAATATTATGGTTTAGCTGCCAGATGAAGGCCTACGGGTTATCAAGCCGTGTTTCTTATAAGATACATCTCTTGCAGGCATGTAAGGGAACGCATTGCAACACCATCCTCCGTGAGCTTAGAGCAAGCCATGAACAGCAAAGATTCAATGGGCACATCTAAATTGTGAAATCTGATGTAGGGAACTTTTAACACAAAGAAAAGGACCATGGCAATCATTAAAAAGCCATGGTCCTTGATAAAGAACAAATCATCACTCTTTTTTTCCGTTCCACATTTCCAGTTGACCATTGAAAAGGAAAGTTTAACAATTATTGATTAAAAGGCGCAAATGTAACTTGAGAAATAATTAGTGTGTGCGTGCGCGCGCGCATGTGTGTTGTACTCTCTTCTTCTATTAATAAAATGATATGCAATTTCAAAAAAAATAATGATACGCAGCTCTCATGCGTGTTCGAGGAACAAAAGTTTAAAAACGCTCTAGATCTTCTCTAAGTGACTCAATTTCTGTATCAGTAGCCACTATGAAAAGTATCATCTACTATATTCATAAACTCTGTTAACCCAGTTACCCAAATATGAAGAAAAACGATGAAATAGGTACATTTTAGGTCTGCAAACTGGTGATGGAGACCTGATAGCATTTGTTATCATTTCTTTCAAAATTGTAACACCAAGCCAGATAGCATGTGTTTTCATTTCTTTCAAAATTGTAATAAACTATGCAATTTTACAAATCTGCCAACAAAAATAGAGGAATAAAGGTGCAAAATGATTGTAACTAAGTGAAATTTAGACAACATCAGCTGATGTGCTGTTCTGAATGTTTAAAGCAAAAAAAAACTACTGGATACTGACCATAACTCAAGTAAGTTCGAGTGCATCTACTCAAGCTTATTCAAGTTGATGCTAACAGCTAAATGATGACACTTATAATTCTATATAGGTTTAACTGGCAAATCACCCCACCCACCCCAGCACAGGCTGAAACAGTATCCTGTTTGTGGGTGCCCGTGCGCGTGTCTGTACGGTGGGAACAAAAATCATGAACTGTCACTCAGACCTGTGTACGGCAATGGCTGTTCATCCAATAGTTGGCAAGTTGGGTGCGTTCTGGTTCGGAAGCGGACATGCAGTTGGGTGCACTTGAGAGTCGAGACATAACTGACGAGTCCTGGTACAGCGACCATGATGTCTCGGGTGCAACCAGGTCACCAAGCAGGACTCGGCCCAAATCAGCTGACTCAGCTAGGCACGCATCCACAGCGACGGTTTTTGGCTCAGTTGCAAAGCTCATGAGGGTCGAGGTGCTATTTCAGCCTGTGTTAGGGTGGGGTGGTGTGTTGGGGTGGGGTGGTTTTGGCACAAACAGACTTATGGGGAGAATATGGTTGAGATATGGGGTGGAATTTGCAATGAAACCTTCTATATATAACAGGAGAAGAATATCAAAGTGAATTAAACTTAGGTTAAATAATGGAGTAAATCTAACATGTTTAAAGGGAAAATGAATATTCAAATCAAGTTATATTGAAAGGTAACTATTTTAGTTAGGAAAAGTCCTATTTGCCTCCCTTAACTTTTATAGGAGGTGTAACTTTTACCTCTAATTACAAAACCGGGTAGCCTGACTCCCTCAACTCCTTCTCTCACTTCAGTTTACCTCTCTCAGCGTCTTCTGGTTCGCGATGGGGAAGCAGAGAAGGTCGGGGAATACGGGAAAAGAACGCTCGCGACTCTAGGGAGAAGAAGATAAGGTCAGTTTATTTTTTTTCTTTTTCTCCTTTTTCTTCCCACATTTTTTTGATCAGCGAAACTTACGATTTTTCATGATCTTTTTTCACAAATGGTCCTCATATGTCGATATCTACCTGTAATATTTTTTGTTTCAAATTTTGTCAAAATTTCAAAAAAATCAAATTTCAAATTTGAAATTCGTGTAACCACACAAACCGCCTGACCGTGGATACCAGTATTGATTTCCGACCTTTTTGTAGTTTTTAAAACCGCGGTTTTCGTGCGGTTTCTCGCGAGATTTGAAACCATGGCGAGTGATAAAGCAATGGTGCTAGACGATGCACAAAGCTTTGCCTTTCCGTTGCGCACTCCTCCTGCACACGACATTTTTTCTCAGCAAAAAGTCCTATTTGCCTCCCTCAACTCTCGTGTAGGGATCCTCTACCGAACGGCAGGGTGCCGTGAGAGGCACCGCGGCACTGCCCTGTGGCCCTGACCTATGAGTGGCCCGGCCGTTAGTAAGCCCACGGCCCTTGCCGAACGGCAGGAGAACCGGTTTCCAACTCTCATAGGAGGTGTAACTTTTACCTCTAATTACAAAACCGGGTAGCCTGACTCCCTCGACTCCTCTCACTTCAATTTACCTCCCTCGACGGTTTTCAGAATGGTTTTGTCTGACATAGCACAATGGGTCCCACACGTCAGTTGCCATGTCACCTCTTCTTTCTCTTTTTCTTCTCTCGCTTTCTCTCTCCTACTAATCGGCTAATACCGCTCTGAAAACCGCTGAGGGTGGTAAACTGAAGTGAGAAGAGTTGAGGAAGTCAGGCTACCCAGTTTTGTAATTGGAAGTAAAAGTCACACCTTCTATAAGAGTTGAGGGAGGCAAATAGGACTTTTTCCTTTTAGTTAAGTAAACAAGGATTTCAAGCTAAATGGACTTATATTTGGGGGACCAGCAGGAGTAATAATTAATGATGTCAAGAAATTGAATGTGGCACCATGTAAGGAGTAACCAGTATCCATGTACTTAATTAGTCTTGAACGTTACGCATCTTCACACCCAAAAATATCTTGATATGATATGCTAGCTCACAAAATGATATCATAAATCCTTTTTTAAGTAGTCTCATGGTATTTGATTGCAGGTTGTATTGTTATCTCTTGATTCTGTATGCTGAAGTATCGAAATTATGATCTCAAAGTCCATCTATGCTAACTGAAATCATTTTATCTCACTAGCTTTGGCAAAGGGAGGCAGGAAGCTTGAGGCAGCAACTGCATAACTTGCAAGAACATCACAGGTATCATCCTACAATAAATAACATCACTGTGAGTAAGAGAACAAATGCATTGCATGTGAGTATTCTGTCTAATACGTTAATGCTAGTGACCAGTAGTGAATTGATCACCAAGTTCTGCAGGGGAAAAAGGCGCACAATTGAAAAACTAGAAATCATGACATGGAATCAAATTCAGCACATGATGAACAATCAAAATAATATGAAATCCGATCAAGGTTCTAGGCTAGGACCAGGAAACTTAAGTCAGATAAATAAATTTTGATCTTATAGATCTTTAAGTGAATAATCCAGAATGAGCTGTACTATAATTTCCTCAAGACTATGGCACCTCAACATTTAGCAATGGCAATAAGCAACAATGGGTTTCATTTCACTTTAGTTTACCCTTTTGCCAATTTTTACTTTCACTTCCTTTTATCTTTCTCACTTTTGCTTCCCTTGTTGGTTCTAGTGGGTTTCATCTCTAGCCTACCCCAACTAGCTTGGCACTACTTTTCTCAACAAATATGAAGTAATATTTTACATTAACATGCGCAATATTAAAAAAGCATAACAAACGTGTCTTTGTGCCGTGCAGGCAGTTGTTGGGTCAGCAGCTTTCTGGCATGGATGTAAAAGACTTGCAAAATTTAGAGAATAAGCTGGAAATGAGCCTGAGAAATATTCGCCTGAAGAAGGTGACATTGCAATTTATTGAGACTACACCTTCATGTAGTTTATAGTTTCTTACGGAACATGGACATGGTGATTTTTTACTAACTTTCACTTTACAGGACCAACTTATGATTGATCAAATTCAAGAATTAAACAGGAAGGTGTGTATGCATATCTTGAGTGTAAATAATTCACTCTAGTGTCCTATTTAACTGGACAATTTCTTGTTTGAATTTAGGGAAGCCTCATACACCAGGAAAACATGGAACTATACAACAAAGTCAACCTTATTCATCAAGAAAACATTGAATTACAGAAAAAGGTACAGCCATCTGCAGACATTTTGCCAAACAGATATGCAGCTTGCACAATTCATCTTTTGTTTTTCCATTTCACAAGTCCAGTTTATGTGAATCACAAAGTAACATTCCTTTTTTCATTTCTCAGGTGTATGGAAAAACTGTAAATGAGAATCCAACAGGTACTGCTGTTAGATACAGTATTCTGAATAAGGAGAATGAAAATGTTCAGGTTAATCTTGAGCTAAGTCAGCCACATAATGTGGAAAGAGAGGAGTCAGGAACACCAAGTCTGGGGTGAGTTCTTGTACAAATTAATACACAGTTGAGGTTCAAAAGGACATGAGTTAACATAATTCACTGAAAGTGCATCAGACTTCAACTGCAGAACGATGACAAAGACTAAGAGACCAGGACCCTATACTCTGGGGTTGAGTAAAAGGACCTACCAGCAAGAACTACGAGCTAAACAGTAAAGCTCCATGGAATGCAATAATGTCCGCACAAACAAGGGTGTTAATTGTACTTGCATCTTTCATGTTACGTTTCTTGAGTTAATACAGAAAGTGCAGAATTTATCATGGATACTACGAAGAGTGCAACTCTTGTGAATTGTAACTCTAAAACATAGTGCAGCAGAAGGTTCAAAGCTACTTGATAACATGTTAAATACATGGGATGACCCAATAGTGCTTCAAGCTAGGTACAAATACGGATACAGACTTTTGAATTGTGAAAAGAGAAGGCGTATTAAGGGAACTTCGAAATAATGCGTGGTACAGAAGATTATGGACAAACAACATATTAACGATTAAACCAGAACAGCCCAACGTCAAGAGTACTCGGCATATAACTAAGTTGACGAAACAGAAACATCCAAATGCGCACATGGTCTGAAAATTGAGTGCTGCTATAGTGTTTTGCCGCAAACAGAGAGTCTTTAGACTTTTAGCACGAGAACTGGTTCTTGTGGAATCCACGTGCACATGGACGCACTTCTCAGTGTCTATCACAGATCCACAAAATCTTTTGTCTATGTTTTATTTAACCCAAGTCATGGGACGCATTGTAACTGCACCATTTACCCACCTTTACCATATATAATATTGCTAGTTTTGTTTGTATAAATTGCATAACAAATGGAAGAAAAGAAACAAGTTACAAGGGAACGTGTATGCACCTTGTATTTACTTAAGTATCTTTAAGCTAACACGTTTTCCAGTTTATTCTGAAATAAAAGGGAATATTCTAGCTTACGTGCTCCAAAGCGAGAAAAGATCATCCATGCATAGTTCAAAATTGGTTGCTTACAAACATAGCTCGAAACCAGGCCTACTATTGCATATTCACATCACAGCTAGAACCATGTAATCACAGATCATGTCTGACGAAACATGATTTTAGCCAATGAAAATCAGTGTTCCAATTTTTTCATTATGCGCCAAGAAAACTTACAAATTCTTGCAAGTTGTGCAGTTGCCACCTCTAGCTTGCTGCCTCCACATGCATATCTGGTCAAAATGGTCCAAGGTTAGCTTATATATCAACTCATACAAGGTGAAGTATTGTTTTATTGTGAATTGGAAGATCAACATCATAATAAAACACAGGAATAGTACATATGTATCATGAGGAAAGAGCTTATGTTGTGCAAATGCCCAAAGAAAACCCAAAAAAATTAACTAAAAGCATGAAATGAAACAGACCGATAGAACAACAAAGTGTCTAAAGGCTCGTGTTTCATAAAGACATGATGGTAATGTGATTGCTACCATATTCACACCTATATCATGCACGTAAAGCATGTCAATCAACCAGGCATACTAAAAGTCTAGCAGCTAAAGTAATCTGAACAATCCAACTCAATCTAAAGCACATTCTGTTGGCGAGCTTACTAACAACAGAAAGAAAAAAGGAAGCCCACAAAGCGTAGAGGGCACATGTTGCAGTACACGACGAGCATGGCAGTACAGCACACCATGCAATGCAATTTGGTGGCATGGGTAACACGTGAAACAAGGCATAATGCTGTTGGTTATTGTAGGCAGTCACAAGGTACAGAATCAACTTAACTGTGACTCTAAGCGAAGCATGAACAGTAAGTAGGTTGCGCATTAAGGGGTGATATGCATGTCACCAGAATACTAAAAACAAAGAATAAAAGCAGAGAAAACATATACCTAAAATATTTCACAGCAAAGCTAGGGCATATATAGGGTATTAATATTCGCAAAATGATGATTTAAGGGCAATGTCAGCTGATATTTCACCAGAACTGATATTACCGATATTCACCTGACACAGAAAATTATAAATGTATTTTAGGTTACACTGATGTCAAATTATCGAAGTAATTATTATATTTTAACAATATTGTTTTTTCAAAATCTTACATTCAGATATATTGAATCGATGAATTCTTATTGCTTTGCGGGTTTGATGACACCATGTTCACTACTTCATAAGATATATTCTTTTCTTACTAACACTCCTTTAAATTCTGGCAAGTCCAATAGCAGTATAAATCAACTGACATATCATGCTATCCGAAACAACAGACCTCGAACAGTATCAACTGATGCCTTCTATTTTAGAGCATGATTATTGTCTGCAAGTGTGTGCTCATATGAAACATCTAAACTTTCATCAATATTGTCAAGTGCTTCGCAACGGATGACATGAAAATGTAATGCGTCCTGAATAATGTGTGCAGTTCATGTGAAACCGTTTCTAGTAGTTTGCTTAAATCAAACTACCACAACCTTTGAATCATTTAAATTCATACAGCTCACAGAGTCTGAATATATGCAGGTTATCTCAATGTATATAGTATGAGAATAAGCAATAGAACCACTTCTAAGTTCTAACCAACATGCTTTTAAGAGATTTAATAATGTGACCAACGCATGGAACGGATATAGCTTATTAGAACGATAGACTTATATTCCATGTGCTTAAGGAAAATCATAGCCTGAACCACGGCCTGCCACTTGGAAAAAGTTTAAAAGCTACTCAATTGGCAAAAGAGAAACAAGCAAGAAAATTACAGCGTTCCTACAGCAATCTCAGGCGTGCACAGAAAAGATCTGCCGACTTCTCACTTCTTCGTATCAAAATGCAAATTCAAGAACAAAAGATGATACCAATAAAAACATGATATTAAAATACACTCAGTTGTCCGTATGCGCCGAAGGGAATCCTACCTAAAGTTTCTGGAGACCAAATCTACTGCCTCGACACAGCAAATGAGATGCCTCTTGGTTCTACAAACTATAATACATGTACATAACAAGTAATGAAACAAGCGGAGAGACGAAGAACAGACGAGCGGGCCAAAAAATCAAGCCATTCTATAACAGAAAATGTATTAATCGTTTCTATCTACAACAACATTTGACAGCACCAACAGCCCAACCCTAGAACCAAAACCGTAGAACCGGTCCTGTTCCTCACATGTACCTAAGGATTCAGGCTCCGAGGCCAGCAGTCCGATTTTTTTTTAAAGAGTTCACATCATCATAGTTTTCACGGATTACACATGACTGAGAGCAGAATTGAACGGATCGAAAGCGAAGTGCAGAGAGCTCACCTGATGGATCCTTCCCTCACTCTGTCGCGAGGTCGATCTCCCGCACTAAACCCTAGATTAGAGGTGGTGGTGGACGGAAGGAAGGAAGGGGAAGGAGGAGCGTGGTGGAGTTTATAGGCAACCGCGGGATTTGCAGTCGGGAGGGGCGGAGGCAGCCGTGGGAGCCGAATGTTGTTTGCAGCATTAACAATAGGCACCGGTCTCCCCGCCCTTCAGCCTTGAAGAAAAGCTAAAGGAGATATCTCCCCTGCCGACATGGAAACCAGCTGACACGTGGGGCCGGTTGGATCATGTACTTACTCGCTTTTCATTTCAAAAATCAAACCCGTGTATCAACTATCAGTTATACAAAATATTGTACATTTAATAAATACTGATAAAACTTACTCGTTCCGTCTCTACATATAAGGCGTTTTGATTTTGGTCAAAGCCAAATTTTATAAACTTTGACTGTAAATAACAAAGTCTAATTATATTTTTAGATACACTATAAAACCTTTTTTTTATTACACAGTACAACTCAGACACTCACAACGTACGCACACGCACCCCTATGAACGCACATATGCAAACTCTACCCTTATGAGATCTTCAAAGACTGAGCCGGCAAATCCTCAAGATTGACGAAGTCACCGCTGGCGTCTCGCTGTCGACGGCCATGTCATCTACCGCTGAAAGCACAAATTTTTCATTAAAACTTAGAAAATTCGCTCCCACCAGGAGTCGAACTCAGACTTAAATTATTTTATTTTTATTGATATTATCGATCAAAACTAACCAAGAACCCAGAACGTCTTATATTTAGAGACAGATGAAGTATACCATAAAATACACTAACACTCTTTAAACTTGTATTAGTGCGTCATTTAAGTTCATAAACTATTACAATATGATATTCATGAACTTGAAAGTTCCAGAAATAGTCCTCAGACTTTTGATTGACCATGATTTTGGCATACTCCCTCTTGTCTTCAAATAAAATCACCATATCAATTTTCATGTTAGAGAGTGTTGTTGATGCATAACTAACAAAAAAGAATAGAGGGTTTGCATATAATCCTTCTCTCTCTCTCTCTCTTCTTTCATCCTTTGCTGCGAAAGTTACCTTAGAAAACTTATAATCTACATGATACATCTAGCTTGATTTTTTTTTTTTGAAACTATCCAAATGGTATGTAGCTTGGTTTTTCATCAACGGTAGGTAGCAGAAAAGTCTTGTACACGGTCCTCGGGGCCGATAACAATGCCAACTTGCCTGACAATCCTGCCGACGGCAATGTCCATGTTCACTGAACCTCTCCCTTCACATGAGTACATGACGCCGCGCAGGCGCCGCAGCACCGGTCGGTCTCTGTACCCCGCTCCGAAGGGCCAAGCCAAGAGACATTTTTCTGCGCGGAAAAAGCACGAGCCCCTAGCCCAGTCAGCAGCATTTCGAGGTCCAGGGTGGCTCCGGCTCGTGACGTGATGGTCCCCCTACCACCCGAACCGGAGGCCGCCCGCGGCGCGGAAGCTCCAGCGAAAACCGCGGCCACGTGCGGCGCATCTCGCGTGCTGCTCGCAGCCGCAGGTGACTGGCTGCAGGCTGCGGCGCGACGCGGCGGCCACCATCCCACTTGCCTGGAGCTGGAGACATGCGCCGTGCGGAGCGCGCGCGGGATACCCGGGGAGTAGAGAACACGAGCGGCGGCTCTCTCTGCTCGGCCCAGCGGCGGATCGAGGTCGAGGAGAAAAGGGATCGAACCAATCCAGCCAGCCCGGCACGGCACGGCGCGTCACGGGCTGTCCTGCAACGGCGTCCCGCCCGCCGGCGGCCCCGCCCGTCCCGCCGG
Source organism: Eragrostis tef (assembly GCA_000970635.1). Lineage (NCBI taxonomy): Eukaryota > Viridiplantae > Streptophyta > Magnoliopsida > Poales > Poaceae > Eragrostis > Eragrostis tef. The sequence continues at coordinate 18,278 of LAPY01000038.1, forward strand.
GG
>LAPY01000038.1:19668-33320 GCA_000970635.1 Eragrostis tef
CGCCGGCCACCATCCCACTTGCCTGGAGCTGGAGACATGCGCCGTGCGGAGCGCGCGCGGGATACCCGGGGAGTAGAGAACACGAGCGGCGGCTCTCTCTGCTCGGCCCAGCGGCGGATCGAGGTCGAGGAGAAAAGGGATCGAACCAATCCAGCCAGCCCGGCACGGCACGGCGCGTCACGGGCTGTCCTGCAACGGCGTCCGGCCCGCGTGCGTCCTGGCCAGTCCGGCGGTGGATTCGCCTGCCTCGACGAGGACGAGCGCATGGCCGGCAATCCCCGGCATCGTATTCAGAGTCGTCCATCAGGACCATCGGGATCACCAGGATCTCGAGCTGTACGTGCTCATCATCCTCCACCATTTTGCATTGCCGCATTGGTCTCTTCCAGTTAACAATGCAAAAGAAAAGGATGGCCGACATGCTTCGTCGGGAAATGCTCAACGGCAAAGTCGACGCCATCGCCATGCGTACGCCGTCTTCAATCTATCGGCATCAACTCGCGACACATGTCCTGATTCACATGCAATGCTCTATATGTGTACGTGCATGTTGATCAGTTGGTTTGTTTTCAAAGACAAACCTTCCTCTCTCTCTCTCTCTCTTTGTGCGAACTATACAAACCTTGACACTTCATGTTTTACAAGAACTATTTTCCAATTTTGCCCATATAGATCATCTCATTTCCTCGGTTTCACGAATTAAAAACAGTTTAATTAGGGTCTTTTAGTCATTTCACATCTTAAATCTATATTGTCTTAGTACACATATTTGGTCAAAAGTGTTGTAAGTACATAGAAAAAAAATGCAAAATTTGCTTCATCACTGGTTTGATTCAAAGTTTTCTAGTCTATGTGCTCCCACCTAATGGGAATGAGTAAAAAAGGAACTTAATTATAAGTGGTGACCTAAAACTACTCATTAAATTAGGTACCCGCTTACGTCTTACAATTGCTAAGCCAGTTCCAATTGATCAAAACGTGTGGGGTGCGGCGATTCAGAGAAACTGCAACGGACACTAGAAAAAGAGACATTGTTGTGATATATAGCTAGCCCAAAATTGACCCAAAAAAGAAGGTGGATTGGGCATACTAAATTTGAGAGCCCAGAATCAGGCGCAACTATTGAAATTTCTGCATAAATTCTATAATAATCTTGAGCTACCATGGGTTTCACTGACATGGAACAGATATTATAGCAATGGTAATCCACCTCACGCGAGAAGACATTTGGGATCTTTCTGGTGGAGGGATCTTATGTCAATGCTGGAAATGTATATGAGTATAGCTACATGTACAATCGGAAATGGCAAAACAGCAAGATTCTGGGAGGATATGTGGAATGGCACATGTTTACAACATACCTATCCACAGTTGTACTCCTTCTTAAAGGACCAAAAAAAAATGTCGGTGGCCAAATTCTTCACCAACACCATACATAGCAATCATAGGAACCTCAGATGTCCCTGCAGCTGTTAAATGGTTATGGAAGAGCACTGGTAGATATAAACATTCTTCTTTTGGTTATTTCTGCTTGACAGATTCAACACAAGGGATCTTTTACATAGGAAAAATTTCCACCTACCTTCTTACTCCTGTGTTTTATGCAATGGTGGTCATCTGGAGACGTTGGAGCATCTCTTCTTTGAATGCTCGTTTGTGCAGCAATGCTGGCATGATGTTGGAATAATTCGGAATATGCTCTTATCAATTCCAGACAGGATTGACCTGGTAAAAAGAACATCTCACATAACATTAAGGAACTACTCATGGCTCTAGTTGGGTCATTTGGACACACAGAAACAGCATCATTTTTAATGGACAACCTATGTCTTATGTGAGATGGCGAAGAGAACTGAAGGACGAATTGACCCTAACTGTGATTAAGGTCAAAGCTGATGTGAAGGAAGCAATGAAAGACTGGATTGAGAATTTCTAAAACGCCTGTAACTTGTTTTTTTTTTTTGGAGCTTACTGCTCTTGTATTACTTTTTTTTCTTTTCTGTACAGTTTTGTCCATAATTAATAGAAAATGAAATCAGTAGGGGCCTCCCCTCCTGTTTCAGTCAAAAAAAGATATATAGCTAGCCTCCATAATGTTTCAATCCAGTTCCAACTACTTATTCCATACCAGGTGTTAGTCCAATGTTTAGTTTTCAAATTCTTTTGCAGGCAATTCATCGTTACTGGTCGCCATTAGCTAGCAAGATTATAGTGGAGTTTTTTATTGTAGTTACCCTATTTTATATCAGGTGAATAGTCACGCATCATAGTTGCTAATGGAGTAAAAATCATAGTAGTCCCTAAAGGCCTCTTTGAAACACTAGAATTTCACAGGAATTATACAACAATTTTATTAGTCTGATTTCATACGGAAACAGGGAATTAAGGAGATCTTAACTTTTACATGAGCTTGTGACTTCGCACATGTTACTGAACATCAATAAGGTCCCATTTGGAAAACAGGAATTTCACGTCTCTATTTCACATGAAAAATGTAAGATAAAAAAAACTGCAATCCAGATGGATCTAATATCACAATTTGTTGACTGGATAGGTACTATGATGTCTATATTTCGATCGAGTATGCATATAATCAGTTTCATTGATGGCCTACGTTCGTAAAGTTGTGCCAACAGTCCACTTGCTGGGAATAAGATAAATGGCTACGCCGGACATGCTCTGGAATGCGACGTACATAACCAGCTCACGAATAACAAAGCTCTAAGGAAAAACGATATTGCTCCTGGATCTCAATCACATTAATTAGTTATTTTTTGCTCGTCGATTTGTATGACAAGATGCATGCATTCAGCCCCAGTCTATCGAACTGTTTAGGCCCTCGACACTAAGCATCTCTCTGCAGGGGCTGCCGTGGTTTTCGCTATGTCGGCCGGCTCTGAAAAGCTGAATTCGGAACTTTGTTTTTTGCTCTGTTTTCAGTACATTATTATCATCAAGTTGGGTGTAAGTTACTTGTTAAGCTTTGGTTGTATACTATGTTCCTCCTATGAATTAACCAACTCAAACTAAAACTCAAGTCAAAATACAATGTTTTTTCAATGATGCATATATGTTACAAATCAAAACAGACTATATATATCAGTATTGTAAGCAAATTCACAACTATGGAGGACTTTATATTTTCTTAGGAGATTTTGTTGTTTATTTGGTTATTATTAGTCTATACTGGCATAAGTAGTTATTTGGTTATTTTTAGTCTGTACTAGTATAAGTAGTTGTTTGGTTATTTTTGAAATTTAATAATTTGTTGATTGACTTAAGTTTTCATGAGATTTGTTGGTTACCTATTGTCGCCAAAAAAAAAACTACTGTAGTTTGCTGCCTCTATCATGTACTCGTGCATACACCCTCCACTTCTATCCATTTGTCGTGTTGCCGATCATTTTCACCACAATGGGTTCTAGCGGCGCTAGTCTCATCCTCCGTCACCGTCACGTTGTTGCACTACCAACCCTATACAATTGACCCGCCACCGATTCTAACATTCTCAAAACAAAAAGGCACTAGTTTATCATTATTTTGCATCATATATTAGCCTCGTCTTAATAATACTAGTTTTTTGTCTATTCGTAGCATTGTCAAGGTCCTCATAATTCTTGGAACCGAGTTATTCGCAGTTAAGGCTTTTCTGAGATTTATGTCTACTATCTGAGAAGGCTTCTATAGTACACAATTTCTCTTGAATATCTTAAGACGACAGTTTCTGTTGATTTTTTTTGCCATATGGATCGCAATTCGCCTACTTCCTGATCGACCCCTTGGGTAAACATCCGAGTGCTAAACTTTTCTTAATCACCATTGTCAGACCTAGTTCCTTCCAGCTGCAGGATTAAAAAACTGTCACGATGGCAGCGCTTGTCAGGCCAATAATTGCGTTGTTTTATCCCGTGATCACGTGAGGCCCGTATCTGATGCAGAAATGCCCCGCTGGAGACTACCAGCCGCAAGGAATTGTTAATGGCGCATTATTGGCGGTTGTTTAATGGGTCACTGCTCCCAAAGACATTCCTCATCTACTGCTTAACCTAGGGTTTTTATATTAACAAATCAGACCGCCTCCCTTTGCTGGTTAAACAAAGCAGCCATTAGTCTTTAACAAGTTTGTGTCAGGACCCCAAAGCAGATGCAGCTGGCCGCTAAAGTGCAGAGCATTTCGCCACCTGTTTGGTCACCCAGCTTCTGCTCCGGCTTTCTTCAGAGTTTTCTATACTGCTGCTGCGGCTGACAAGTTGTTTCAACGCGTTGGCATCGGGACTTTTTTTTTGGTAGTTTAAATATAGCAGTATAGTTTGACCGGTGAAGAAGTGATGGGTGGTGCAAGTCGGCAGCCATATGTTACAGGCTTACAGCTAATAAGCTAAGCTCATGCAGCTGCAGTTAATTTGCTCATTGACAGCTGGTTTTAGAGCTTAGGGTTTAGACATGTTTCATAGATCTGCTTAAACAAGCTAGAGCATTCATATACCAGCAGCAAACAAAACCCTAAATGGGGTCAGTCGTCTGACATCATGACATATCCCAACAATATACACCAGTAATGTGAACTCGATATATAATTTTGACTTTCTAATTAATATCGATTGAACATCCTGTTCAAGTGTCACTTCTTTTATCCGAGTAAATATTCACAACTGATCACTGCAAGATACAGTATCATCTTCAGCGTTTGATCAAAACCAGAAAAACAAGAGGAATTATTCGGACTGAGCAACGACAATATTTCATTATCCAAGCAAAGGACAACAACTTGAACGCACATCTGTAACCCGATGAATTGTACTGTATTCTAGAATTGTTCCTTTTTTGTTTGATCTCTCGTGCAAGCCTAAGATACATTTTTTGGATAATGGAAAAACCCTTCCAGCATAAGATACATGGCTACTGAAGATCTATAATTGAATTTCTCTCATCATATTCCTGCTGGTTTAGCAAAGGGAGGCAGCAAGCTTGAGGCAGCAACTGCATAACTTGCGGCAAAATCATTGGTATGACCATGATCCAACCTACAGAAAACAAAGAATTGGAACAATTATCCACAAGTCAGTCATGACATAAATGTATACAGGAGTTTTTTAGCACAGCTGTAAACTATATACATGGTTTCGACTACCCCGTGAAAACTAGTGAGCTTATGTAACACCAAGCCCTTTTTCTGCAATTAACATTAGACATTTATAGCAGCATTTACCAACATCGCTTATCAGAGCAGCCTTATATATCAAAGAGACTTCATCCTATACTTAGCACTTCAGCAGCCTCATGCTTATATATCAAAGAGACTTCATCCTACACTTAGCACTTCAGCAGCCTCATGCTTATATGGATCCCATGTAACACATATCATATCACAGATGCCCGGTGCGCTTAGTATAGCACATCTTATATGCATAGCATATGAGGTTCATGTTATGTTTTGAGTCAGCTGGTGCTCAGTACATGTGGAGTTCATTCAGCAATGGCCATCACATCAATGTTACTAGCACAAAAACTAAATGGTAACACAGTGTTTCAGTATGCATAGAATGTGAAGTGAATAAAAGTTAAGCTCCAGCCACTCAACCTGGATATCTAGGGTTGTAGTCTATTATGCAGTGCTTACAGAGCAAAACGTCAATGCTCAACACTTTTAAAGATATTAGAGAAGAAATTGCACTATACTGAATAATAGTGGATAAGAAATCGAAGTGATAATGATACTTTATACTACCTTTCCTACTTAAATTTATCCATGCTAACAGTTTGGTTTTCCCATAATATCATCTATTATAAACTTAGCCAAGAAAAGATGGTCGATAGCTTATGTGTCTAATTTGTCTGAAAACTTCTCATGACAACTGATGAGGTTTATCTTTCATATAGCTCGTCAAGAAATCTTACAAGTTTCTCGCAAGTTATGCAGTTGCCGCCTCTAGCTTGCTGCCCCCAAATGCCAAACCTACAAAAGAACATGTAAGGATTAGTTCAACCAAATATCAACTATTGTTCATTAGAAATAGAAGCTAATTGCTATTTTATCACAACCAAGTAGTGTTCGCAAACAGAGCCCACCAGCACGGGAACCATGTATACACCTTCAAACACCCTCTGAGGTTTGTCCCATGTATGTTATAATGTTATATCTTTATGACAGGTTATTACAAATTCTGTGCTGGGATATTCTAGATTCAGCGTGCATGTAACTTGAATGCACCTAAGATGCTAGAAATCAGCAAATGGTTTCTGGACAATATATAGAAAATAAAATTAAGGTCAGGAGATATCTAGTAAAGAGTATAACCCCATGTATCAAAGGGCCCTTAGATGGTTCATCAAACTGAAGAGAAATAAAAAAAAAGAAACAGATCGATAACTCTATATGTCTATAACCATAACAAGATCTATGTTTAATCCTGTATTTCATGCTCCACAAGGATCAAAATATGGAAAGATAACAGAAAAAAGGAGATCTGTGTGTTTGATGCATGCAATCTCTTGATAATCCATGAGATCTAGGAGAGATGAACACTTGCTTTGGAAAGCGAAGCAAAGTAACAAGAGCATAGCAATAACAACGTAGTCCATGTCTGACAAGACCAGAAATGATCCAAGATCAAAATTCATCGAACTCATTAGTTACCTGGATATGTAGATCGGATCTTCAATCCCACACCATAGCAACTGCGCACCCTTCTCCACAGCAAACCTTGACCCTCATCGTTTCTAAACCGACGAGGAACGAGTATGCTTGTTGCTGGTGCAAGAGGCGGACGAGGCTGGGCCTACTTTTATAGCCGAAAAGGGCAGAGACGAAATGATGATAAGTAGCTGAGGTTGGGGGAAGGGGGCAAACAAGTCAGAAAGATAATTAGGGATTGATTATAAATTGGATTAGTGGCAGGCAATGTCACTTTTCATTTGCAGACAAGCAAAACTCCCACTTGCCAGGAGTAGCTTTGCCCTCGTTGGGCAGACGCCCATTTAAAATGAGTGTGATTGCCATTAAAAATCGTCACAAAGAGGATCCGATTGTAAAACTTTCAGTATGATTGCCATTAAAATCATCACAAACAGGTACTGACAGGCAGATGGACAGCTCTTTTTAAAACTGTTTTGCACATGTAGCTTCCAAGGAATGGTCTTAAGTGTGCTCGTATAACAAAATCAAGTGCGTTAAATACCCTCATGACTTCGTCAATCGATTTGTATAATGTGTCTCATAGAATGGATTTGTCTCAAGGCATCCATTACCATCAATCATGGTTAATTTGGGGTAATAATTCAAACAAGGTCAATAGGTAATAACAACTCCATGTATGCAAGACATGTACCTATACTTTCCAAATGGCCCTGCATTTGTTTACTTGCTGGTTGGGCTGGCGTAGCTTTGCCGAAGCTGTGGGGAAGGGCTCCGGGCCAAGAATCTTTTTGGCTCTTGGATTCTGCCTGTCGAGCTGACATTCAACTGGGCTCACCATCCCATGCTGTGCTTTTCATCACAAGTGCCTAGATCTCAAGCCATCAACCGGATTCATTAGAAATGAAGCATGACGACTAGAAATAACAAAGAGCACTATGATCGTCCAAGTCCAACAGCGCAGCTGAATGACACACACTAATGCCTGCTATAGCAGCAGTAACATCAATAATAGAGGTTTATATTCCTTAATAGTGCATTTGGGCCTGTTATATTATCCAAAAGAGCAAAAACAGTTTGGTCAGTACACTGATATACCCCCTTCCCCTCCTTTTCTTGTAGATTTCAAAACATGAACATTAAAGAACTGATGCAAGAGATTGCAACATAGAATCCCAAAATGTCTGAAAATCATGAGAACTATCAATGAGGCACTAAAACATGGATATCGAATCTAAACCCTGGCGGTCAATACAGGAAACTAGGCGATGCCTTAGTAATTGAGCTACTGGCAGTTGGCACAGTAAATCACAAAATAAGTTACTATTCCATCAGAGGGTCAAAGTCCTAATATAGCATTAACAATATGTGTTGTTTCATAATACTGAAGTCCCATTGTTTCTTTGGAGAGGAATCTTCATTTTGATTGAACACTTTTGTGATGACATTCTACCAGTGACTTAAAGCTCCTTGAAACTAATATGATGTGTATCAGCATGAACTCTATGATAAAAAAAAAAATAGATCACAGAAGTCCAACGAAAAAAAGGAAATGAAGAAATGAATTGCCCCAAAGGAAAACAATGACACCAAAGAAGGAACTTGGATCCCAGTTAAGTTATTCAAAATGTAGGCAACTGAATCTGAATTTTGGAGTTCCATTGGCTCTCCTTAGGATCAGATGTACAAATCATTTTTCCCATTGGCCACTGGTCAAAACCTTTACAAGGCAGCAACTTGTTTGGATTATATGAACAGTCCCAAACTTGGGATCAGGAGAAAAACACAGGAGAACTCGTAAACAATTTATATGGTTTTTCAATCTGTTAGCTTCATAAGGTTGGATCAAAATTTAGTTTAGTTCTTGATCAAGTTGGTGGTCTAATTCCATGCATTGTCCAAGAAAGAAAGCGTTTTGAGTACATCAACTTTAAAAGTTGTTGGTGCACAGACATGTAAACAAATTCGCCGATCAAAACTGAGATAGCAACATCACCAGTAATATATATATTTTTCTGCAAACACGTCAGGCGCCTGATGCAAATGTATGACACTAGAACAACATGGGTGCGACTCAATTGATTGTGTGAATTTTTAATTGTGCATTATTGGTGATGTGAGAGAGTGTTTGATCCTCCCAAAACATTCCCGTCATCAACTTCATTTAACCAAAGGAGGAGAGCTTTTGACAAAATAATAATCAAAGGTCTTAACTTTACGGGGAAAACAGAGCAGTTGCTAGATTGATGGTAACATATGGTTGAAAGCTGCCCCAGGATAGGAAAAATGAGATGGTATTGTTAAGTTTCTTAAGAATTTTCTGAGAAAGACACTGCCTTACCTTTTGACATACACACTCGCCGTCCAACTAGACTACAACTATAAGCTTGAGGGCGGTCTTTTTGAAGCAGATTTCTTGGATGAATTGAGGAAACTAAACCGGTGTCGCTTTGAAGATGCCAGATTACAAAGTTTCATCACATGGAACTCTTTGCCCTCTTTTTGGGGGTAAAATTTGTGATATGATATAATATCTGGGTAGTGACTGCCGAGCTTGTGAACTGAAGTGGAGGTCACAAGTAGGGGAGGTTGCCAGGACAGGCAACAGCTAATGCGCCAACAGTGCCGTCCTAACACGCATGATTAGCAACTAAAAAACAACTGTGGGGCTAGTTGGAAGAGCTCCAACTCCGAGATTCATAAAGGATTTGCAATATGTATGATAAAATGGTATAAACCACTAATTCTAGTTCAAAAATAGGAACAAGGTATCGCCACCTATTATCATCAATCAGCCAGCGGCTGGCTGCAGCTCTAAGAATTTTCTATAAAATGCTCTACCAAATAACCACTTTATTCCATCGCTCATGAAACAGGGATAAAGTTAGCTGGGCATCTTTCTAAGTTCAATTCATAGAGCCGGCCTCGGCAATTCAGCATGGTACCAGCTGCACCTTTTGTTGTCGGCAATGTACGAGATGGGCCAGAAACCAGATCTAGGGGGCATCAAAAAGTGAAAAGACTGAAGTTAAAAATATGCTGGGGGGAGGCCGAACCCTACCTCGATCTGTCGGCGCGGAGGCCACATGTCCACGTCGGCAAGCTCGGCTTTACACGGACATGCACAGAGCACAGCGGTGCTGCCGCGTGCCGCACGGCAGGATCTGCCTGCGCGCACCCCGCGCGTCTTGGTCGGCCGGCAGATCACGAGACGCTCCCCTCATCGACTCCGCCGGCCAGCGGCCGTCGAACGGATGGCGTGCGTGTGGTTTATCGCGGGTTTTGACAAGACGACGACGGCGCGGGAAACAAAAACTTCAGGCTGGGTCAGGTTTTAAGCGCCTTCTGCGTGATAAAATCCAGAGCCGCCGCCTGCCTCGGCCGACCCTCTCGGCCGGTGCGGCCGCCGGGCGCCGGTGGCAGAACCCAGCTGAACGAGATGGTTTGTTTGGGCGGCCTATCGTTATTTCAGGGGCGCTGGATGCATTGGGCTGCAAAGGCGGGCTTTCAGTTCAGACACACAAGATGGGCGAGCCCAGCGAGCCGCCACTCTGGGCGGTGTTGAAAATCTTGTACCCGGCCCATAATGGGTCATGGACGTGTAGAATGGGAGGCCCATAATAATAAGGCCGTATAAATAGCTTACATACGCCTGGCCTAGGTGGCAGATAGGGTCATGGTCTCATGGGTGTGTAGATGGGCTCTACAAAGGAAGGCCGAATACGTCTAGCCCAATATGCCATTTTTTAGTACAAAAACGTTCTGAGTATTTCACGGTTGGTATTTTTTTTTGTACAGAATACAATATCATAATATGATTCTTGAGGTTGATCTCTGAAGTACGATCCGGCACATAGCTTTCGATCGAACAAATTGGTTGGGCTGATGGCGAATTTATACTGTGGCCTCACAACATGAGAGAATATACGTCACTTCCTGTTTCACGAATACTCACTACCACCTACTGAGTAGATATTCCTATGCATAGTACTGCCGGTGATGGCGGCTGGCCGGCCGGCAGCATTGCTTATGAACTGACGAAAGTTGCTACAATTAGACGTACAGGAACAACAATAAGAACTTGGTACACAGAAGATAAGCACGATGCTTGTCCGTTGTGAGTTGTGACAAAGGAGTGTGAGAATGTCAGCTCAGTCAAGCGAATCTAGAAATGGATGTTGCTACCTCCCAGAGTATGCTATCATCAGAAATCAGCAGCGATTAATATAGCCCCACTAAAACGATATTTTCTCCCTGCAAATTTAATATATCCTTCCTCTTCAACTAGGTGACTTGTCACACTTCCTACTGTCGAATTTCCGTCAACGTAATGCAATTGCATTGGACTGAAGCATAAAAATCATGTAGGTCTTGCTATCTTGTTAAAGATCAGTAACAGATTCCTGAACTTGGGGGACAGGAGACACATACAATCTACTAGCAATATCAGATAGAGTCTGCTAGCACTAATCTCCGGCTAAATTCATACTTCATGATTTTTTTATCTGGAAATAAACAAATCTTCTGATATTGCAGTGTGTAAATGCATGCACACAAGATCTAACAGGACAGTGAAACAGCAGTACCAATTACCGAATCAGAGTACTAGAAAGCAATAGGTTTCACAGAAGCAGTTCGGTAATACAGGTAAATAAATGCTAGGTAACCCCACTTTACTTGAACATGCTTACCCAACAATTAGAAATTCAAAATATTTTTTCTTTGAATATGTCCCTCATTTCATTTTCTTTCAAGCTATGATTCTGGAGTAGCGCTGTTTTCTAAGTCATCTTTAGCCAAACACTAGTAACTCTGCAGCCAAATTAGAAACTTGTACAGCATGTGGTAGTCATACACCATTTCTACTTTATGCACCATAATTGGTAAGTATAATTGAATTTACCTGCAATTTATGCAGCAGGTATAATAAACAGGGCAGGGCGGATGGATCAGAAAATGTCGGAGTGCCTTTTTTTTCCAGAATAGTCTAGCTGATCTATAAGATCTGGTTTTGATTGAAGATGCATCCAGCAACATCAATTTTTTGATATGGCTCCAGGGTCTCGTGTTTAGTGCCTTAGAAGAATTGATAATACATCATCCATGCTTATAAAGGATCAAACACTCTATGTAAGACAAATTTATGCAAAAAATAGTGGATAGAGGTCAACAGCTAGCACAGTATCAATATCTTGGCAAAATCCTACTAATGGCAGGTATTTCTCTTGTAAGAACTCCATAGGCTTAGGTATTGTTTGGATTGGAAGGGGGACTATCCTCATGTGAATATCCAGCCAAAATGGCCTTAATGTGCCTCTATATTTGTTGATCGGCTGAGTGCAGGTGCAGCACCCACCTGAAGGTTCAAGTCACCAGATTGCAAGCTCCAGTCACATATTATACACATTTCTTAACTGTCTACCTTGTGGAGCGGTGGACAGAGGAGGTCATAGTCTCGCAGGTTTGGGATGTCTACACGGGTATACGGAAGCATAAGGTAAAAATATGAATGACAGTATGACACCACCACTACATAACATATTTTTTATGTAAGAAAACAGCTAAATATTTGCTTTAGGAAAATAGAAACATGAATGTTATCCAATAAGGAGATAGTGAAGTGTCATTAAGATTATTCCATCAATCTTCCTTCGCAAGTCTATATAATCGGTTAATCTCTCATCACACTATCATTCCTTAGGCAGGTGGAGCAAGTAGGGCAGATCAAAAGGCTAGGAGAACTTTATTCCAGTATATGGCAGACAAAGCAAGCTACAACAAAAGCCAAGGTTTCTATCTGATTCTAACCTATCACCGCAGCTAAGCATCACTCCAACCCTTATCAATCATGACATCCCAAAAACATACGACTCACTAAAGAGAGGTATTTTGTAAGGTTAAACAAAGACATATTGAGTAAATGCATTCAATGAGACTAACTGACTCCGTTTAACATCAAGACAAACTAAATGGAAGCACAGCAGCCAATACCACTAACAACAGGTGGCCCAGATTAATTTCATTTTCCATCTTATGCATTTCTCAGGTTATCATGTACTAGTAGTCTAGTGCTAATAAACTTTCTGTACACTCACAAACACTACCGTCTATCCCGCCTGAGATTCTTAAAGATGCATCTGCACCTAATTCATGAACAATCATGTAGCGATAGTGCGATACACAAAAAAACACCGGAGCATTCTTCAACATCTTTTCCCCTGACTGCCAGCCAAACCCACCAACCCCTTACTACAGGACGCAAAGATAATCACATTCCTTAATTTTGACAAGCTAACACGCACAATGACACAACACTTACTGATTCCACGATATCAATATATTTTGAAATCCATAAGTTCACCAAAACAGCGACCAAATTCGCAGCAAATCTTAACAAGAGGAGTCGAATTGTATCATCAAATCCTCACAACTGTGCAACAACATATCACATTTATTCAACCGAGGCCACATAGGGCCTAGATCAAAGGACTGAAGCTAAAATGAGGTCAGGGAAGGTAAAGGCGTGACCCTTGCGATGAGAGAGAGATTGGGGCGAGGATGGACTCTCACGGCAGCCTGTGCTTGAAGCGCGCGACCTCGGCTTCGTTGGGGAAGAAGCCCATGAGGCGGCCGGCGGAGTTCTGGTAGGCGTACATGAACCCTCCCATGACCCCGATGAGCCCGCCCGTCACCATCGACGGCCCGCGGATCCCCGGCTTGATCCCTGCACAAGGACCAGGGTCTGAGCTTTCCGGTGGGGGGTGAGGAGAGAGGTAGGGTTTTGGAGCGAAATCTAGGAGGGGAACGAACCGGAGAGGTAGCCGACGGTGACAGAGACGGCGGAAATGGTGGTGAGGCGGACGTAGTCGAGCGCCGAGAAGTTGCCGACCACCTTGGTGAAGGCCGGGTTGCGGTCCACCACCGGGTACTCCGGCTTCACCGACGCGGTGATGTCCGTGTTCATCGCGGGCGCGGTAACGGGGAGAGGTCCCTCCGGTTCTGGCTGCGGCAGGGGCGG
>LAPY01000038.1:35127-49289 GCA_000970635.1 Eragrostis tef
GTGACTGCTCCCGCTCCTGTGGCCGCTGGGATGAAGGGTATTGCTACGCCACAGGCTAAGAAGTTGGCGAAGCAGCACAGGGTGGACCTTGCCAAGGTGACTGGCACGGGGCCATACGGCCGAATTACGCCGGAGGATGTTGAGGCAGCTGCTGGCATCCAACCAAAGCCAAAGGTTACACCTGCCGCTGCACCACCACCATCTGCCGCAGCGCCGGCAGTGGGTAAAGTGCCTCAGGCCGCAGAGCTCCCACCAGTAGCTGGTGCCACTGTTGTTCCATTCACTACCATGCAGGCTGCGGTGAGCAAGAACATGGTGGAAAGCTTGGCAGTGCCGGCATTCCGGGTTGGGTATCCGATTTTGACCGACAAGCTCGATGCGCTGTATGAGAAGGTGCTGACATTGGAGGATTTGGAGAATGCTCTTCGGTTTCTTGGCCTTCTTCCTGATGATTGGATCGATTTTGTTTTGCTAGGTTAAGCCGAAGGGAGTGACGATGACGGTTCTGCTGGCAAAGGCTGCAGCTATGGCGCTTGCGCAGCACCCTGTTGTCAATGCTAGCTGCAGGGATGGAAAGAGCTTCACTTACAACAGTAACATCAACATTGCAGTGGCTGTCGCTATTGATGGTGGGCTTATTACACCCGTCCTGCAGGACGCTGACAAGGTATACGAGATGCAAGAGTTATGAAATTTTAGCTCAAGAGTTCACTAAACAACATATGAAATGGCAAATGCAGCTGGATATATACTTGCTTTCACAAAATTGGAAGGATCTGGTCAAGAAGGCACGCGCAAAACAGCTCCAACCTAATGAGTACAGTTCTGGTAGGAACTTCTTGCACCATTTAGTGTGTTAGATTGCTGTTGCGAAATTAATGGTATTCATGGACATTTTGCTAACCTGAAGTTTTCATGGTTCGCAGGTACATTCACACTGTCGAACCTGGGAATGTTTGGTGTGGACCGATTTGATGCAATTCTTCCACCTGGCCAGGTGAACTTACTTCCCTTTGTTGCTCAGTTTACGCTGAATAATGATAATTTACTTGTATGACTTATGCACGTGAACTGATATTTGAGTATGAAAACAGGGAGCTATCATGGCTGTTGGTGCCTCAAAACCTACAGTGGTGACTGACAAAGATGGTTTCTTCAGTGTCAAGAGCAAAATGCAGGTTAGTCATGCGTCTGATTGTTTTGAATGCCGGATATCCGCATATAATGTTACATATCGATTCAGCTACATCTAAGAGATTATAAATATCACGATCTGTAGTTGTTTATGTTTTATCGTATGTCATATGGAGAGCATCACACATTTGATTTGAGTGCTATAGTTGTCATCAGATGTTGGATAATATTACAGCTGTTCTTGTGGCTGTTGCCATTTTTAGTAGATATTATTCGCTGTTCTATCTAAATCATAGATATTAGATTTATTGGCTTGCCATGGAAAAGATATATAATTCATCTATAGAAAGCACCTCAACTCACTCCTTTTGGGCCAAGTAAAAAAAAATGCATATTCCATTGTTGAATCTTCTTGTGAAAATCTTACATGTCAATGTCCTAATGGGCTCTTAAGTCTGTCTTTGAGTTATGTATGAGCGATGTTTTTTATGTGGAGATATTGCCAGTACTGAAATTTATGAGCTGATTGGTCTATTGCATCATTTCGGTGCCTTAATTTCTGCCATAAGTGCAGTAAGCAATAGAGCTTTTCGTGAACCGATTGCTCATCCCAAGCCTATGGCATAATGATCAAAATTTGGTAGAAAGCTAAACAGTCAACCTCGCATAACTTAAGCTATACAAATTTGCATACAACTAAGTTGTTCTAACTCTCTTTTTTTTTCTCAGGTCAATGTCACTGCTGATCATAGGATTGTATATGGTGCTGATTTGGCCGCTTTCCTTCAAACTTTTGCAAAGATTATTGAGGATCCTGAGAGCTTAACTTTGTAAGATTTCTTGAAGAGTTACAGTATTATCCTTAAGCCAATCAGTTGCTGATTCAAGTTGGAGTTCTACTGTTCTCCAATTTTTTGTACCTTCAAGGCTTCAACAGGATGTTACCGGAATGATTTGTACTGCTTTTTATTTATGGATATTTTAATTGTGTCAGAGAGATTGTACTTTCATTACTGTGGAAATTTTGAAAAGCAATAAATTAGAATTGTAGATTAGTTTGCTAATTAGTTTTCTCCTTCTGCTACTTTTGTCTTTCATCTTATGCTTTCTGTCATCCATTTATATACTGATCATGAAAAGTTAATCATTTTTCTATAAATTTGCAAATGATTAGAAATCCTATTTTCCATCGGGGGAAATTCCTCATTGCATTTATTTCACTCTTGACAATAACTCGGGGAAAGGAAAAGCTCAATATAGGTCAATATTCAAATTGATTGGGGTTCTTGATCATGGCAATTTGTCCAGCTTTTTGTAATGTTGGAGAATATATATTTAGCAATGACCAGTAGCAATTGGATTATGGAATTTGCGGAGCATATAACAAGTTCAACCACACATTCTGAGTATAATTAACAAACTGAAAAACTAATCACTCCAAATCCATCATCATTACAGTACAAGTCTGCATATACACAAACTGTCTAGTGTTATATGCCGGTTGATCTCATGCTAAATTAACTATACACATCCACACAAACAGTTAATTTGTTCAGCTGGTTAGTCTGAGCCTGAATATGGAATGATTCACCTGAGTGCAAGGACTACATTCAGAGGTTGGTGGTTCCTTGAGCCCCTGATCTCTCGGCACACCCTATCAAGCAAACCAAAAAAATCTCTCATGATGACAAATATGTGGAGCAGGTTCGACTCATTTTTGCCGACCTCTCCATGATAATACTCTGTGAGTTCCCTGACACGCAGTAGAACCTGAGCTTCTCCAACTTTGAGTTCCTGCATTGTATTTTTTGCATATGCTTGGAATGATCTCATGCACTGCAAGAAGTTTTGGTTCTTGTCGCTGCTGGAAAAGTCCTCAATGAGCCTGGTTAGTTGAGCCAGTCCATGTGATAGATTTGAGATTGAGCTTTTCAAGGTCTCTAGATCTATGCTTGCTACCTTCTTAACATTGCCAAGCTCATTACTTAACTCAGAAACAAATTCTGTAGCCATTTCCCAATACGCATCTCGTCCTGTTGTTGTGGCATCACAATATTCAGATGTTTCACTAGGCTTAGCCTTCAATCCTTGCGATCGAGCCATTTCTTTAACGACAAAATGAAGGAGTGTTGTCTTCCCATCAGATCCCCGTATATCTGCCAGTTTTAGCAGTGCGTCCAGTCTAAAAGCACTCGCGCTCCCTCTTATTGTTCCAACATTCATCCTGTTTCCTGTCTTGAGTACTGCTTCGAGTAATCTTATGAACAATTTGCTGGATCTTAGTTCAGCGCAGGCTCCCTATGATAATAAAATAGAAATGAGGCTTCAGATAGGAATCTTATCTTGTAAGTTATTCAAAAAGGTTCCACTTACATTGATCATTGAAAAGGACATTCTGATATGAGCTACTTCATCATCGAAAGTTTCCTTGTACAGCATTGCCTCTATTCTTGAAAAGGCCATTGGTATTGTCAATAGCACCTTCACAAAGTTCTCTGCTGGATCTAACATGTTTATGCCCCCATCATAATCCAGTAGTTTTTCTTCTTCTTCCTTGGTTGGTTTCATCTTGACCAGCGCTTCCAGTTGTTGAACAGATAATCCAGTACCTGGAATAGTCCATAGAAGAGGGTTAGTTCTCTGAATATCGTTTAGTTAAGAAATTTAAATCAATGTGATGATACGTGCCTTCTTTTATAGAACTGCAAACTTGCTCGGTGCTTGCATTTAATGTCTTCAACAATATAGTGGTATTTTGAAGTTTGTGGTGCTCAATAACATGTTTGCTGGTAGATAGTGTCTTGCTCTTGGTGTCTTCGTTTCTTGCTGGACCGTGAAAGTTGTTTGCAAATAAAGACTTGATCATCTGCTCATCGAATCTGCACGATATATGTGTAAGATGTAGTAGTAGGCAATGCAATGACAATCTAGCAATGAGGAACCTTGTCTTACTCAAACTTGAAGGAAGTTGATTGTATGTCATTCCACACCATAGAGCGGTTTGGAGCAGCCCTCACTTTGTCCCAGTGCAATGGTTTTAACCTTGGAAGGGGTAATCCATCTTTCCCGACTTGTACTGAAAGAGGTAGTGGAGGTGGAAGTGGAGGCTGACCAGAGTTCTTCCCTTTAAGACTTGGAGGAGTTTTATTTGGTGGTGGAGGGGGTGGTGGTGCTTTTGGTGCACTCATTGCATTGAATGTTTGGAAAAATTCTCCTTCAGCTGAACTCCTTGAGGATATCTTACAATCCAAATTGACATTTGCATTTGACTTGCTGAACATTTTGTTTATTCTGGAGTGTGTGATATCTGTATAATGTGAACTAGTATTGAATTCAGATGGTGGATTCTTTGATATCAGCTGCTCTACTTTTGTAGCTTCAGGCTGTGTCACAGATGCCGAATTGTCGGTTGTTTCTGCTGTCTCTCTGCACTTTATTTCAGTTTCCTGCGCGTCTAATTTTTCTGGAAGACAGTGAAAAGTTTTGCGCTCATGGAAGTGAGTGGGAGGGTGAAGGTCGGACTCTTTGGAGAGAATTGATATCCCAAATCTGGTGAAAGTGACTGATAAGATGAACCAGATGGTGAAGAATCTGGGGGTGGAAAAGACGGAGATGGATCTGTCACAGTTTTGGTGCAAATTTGCAGAGGTAACTCTATAATGGAGCCACTTGATGAATTGGAGCAAGGTATCGAATGGAAAGAGTCAGCTTCATCTGACTGCAAGTTGATGTTGGTCTTCACAGTACAATCACTTATGGTTGATTCTCTGCTTTTTGAGAGAGTGGTAAAAGTGGATAAGCCCTTAGATTCGGAGGACTGTTTAAAGATTGAATAGTTCTCTTGGCCTTGTGTAACAGTACTAAGGTAAAGCAGGTCTGGGCTAGGATGGGAACTAACCTTCCTGGTAGCACCAGGTGACCTTTGAGCTCCTGATGCATGGAAAAACAGTTTGAATGGTTTTGAACCTCCCTTAAAGAATCTTCTTGATCTTCTGAAGGAGACTGCTGCTATGATCACTCCAAGAACAAGTAGACATGCTCCGATCACAGCTAGAGCAATAATGGCGCCTTTGGGCAGCCTGGGTTGACCTCCACCTCCCAATCTGCGTGCCACACTTCTTAGGGGTGCAACATGGCTGTGCTTCTTGAGTGGCATTCTTCTATGACTCACATATGGAAGAGGAGCTGGAGCTGGTGGTCTTGCTTTTTCCTGCACTAGTGCTGGTGCTGGTGATGGAGCTGCAGTTGGAGCTGGAGCTGGAGCAGCAGATCTCTTTTGACGCCTCCGGTGTTGCGACCGGTGGTGATTCAAGCCTATCAGCATCCTGAACCTGGCAATAGAACTGAGACCGGCATTGCTGGCTGCTGCCACAACACTGACCTCTTGCTGTCGACTCGCGAGACGAAGAGCCGCCCCCTCCAGGGCCTCAAAGTTGAGAAGGAGCAGCGCAATGGAGGCGGAGCTGAGGAGCAAGACGCACTTCATGGCCGAGCCCATCTGTGCTGATCAAGCAGCAGAAGAGGGTAGCCCCTCGTCACACAACGAGGTCTCAATGGCTGCGACTAAAGGAGGAACAGGACAGAAGTGAGAGCTCATAAAATGGTATCAGTGTGTGCAGACACATTTGCTGTCTTGCTTCATTCTCTGTCTGCTGCCCATCCACCTCTGCAGGCTTTAATGGCACTCCAAGATATCCCTGACCATAGCTGGTGCCTGCATTGCAGCAGAGCTGCCCTTTTACATCTGTCTCGCTTACCCCTACCAGCACTTTGCTGGTGAAACTGAAGCTTGTTGGTGGGCATCGATCTTTGGTGACAGAAGCTTGTTGATTGCACAATGATTTTTATGAGTGTCATCTTGTCATATCCTTGGTATATAAGCCGTTATCTTCTGTTATGTGAATCTGTTATGCTGATATGAGCGTGTTTGTCCTTCCGGAGGCCGCACTCCAGGATGTAGAATGGCTGTTGTTTCACGCTTCTCTCCATCTGGTTGCCTTGGAAGTCTGGATACATCTTATTATCTGAACTGCATGTGCAGGTCCAGCAAATCCTGCTGCTGTGATGGACATCTCTGATTGTGTTTATCAGTCGGCGTATACTATACACCTTGTAATCCAATGTTGCTAATCCGATTATGATCGATGCAATGGTGCTTAATCGCTCTAGGTTTCCGTAAAGCTTTCGTCCTTGTGGTTTGGTGACAGATAGTAGGCTAGTAGCGTTGGTGGTTTCGTTATGAAGGCCGTGCCCTTTTGTTGCCACAAATAGAAGAAAAGTGGAAGCGCAGGTCGACTGCAGCATATCCATTACCCTGTCCGGCGTAGGTCGACTGTAAATGAGCGAGGATTTTGTGCACAGTGCCGGAAACCTCTGTGTAAATTTTTGTTTCCTCATTTAGGAAAAGCTTTGCCATGAGGGCAAGAGCATGTCGTAACATGTCCTCAACCTCAAATACTGAAATATTTTTCGTTTTGGTCAAAATTGATAGTACACTCACTTTATTGATGAACCTAACATTCTCGCGTGCACTGGCAGCATGTTTATAAACAATATGAAAGTTTAGGATAGTTAATCTAGTAGTAACTACGGTTACCACGCTGTTTCAACGCATTATAAAACGACATTTCTTTTGAGTTAGGGATATAGCTAAGGCTACATGTGTTTATCAACTACCAAGGGTGAAGGCTCAAGGCCATTCACACTAGTTTAGCCTAACAGCAAGCCATAAGGAGATGATGGGAGGAAGCAGGCGACGCCGCGCTCCGAGAGCCTGTCCTGCAGCCACTCCTTCAGGGCCGGTGTCCGCCTGCGGCGGCCGCCGTGGGGTCGGGTCCCCCCGCCACCCCCCGTCTTGCGGCACGAAGGTGCCGCTGAAGCTCACCCGGCGCTGCTTCCGGTCGATCATGTGGCTCTCCAGATCTTCACACACGCCACAAACAGAGAACCTCAGGTAACATCATAATCAGTGCAATAACAAATCAACTGTTCGCGCGTGTGGTCACTTGTCATAATAGCGTCGAAGCTTTGGTCTTGTTTCTGACCTTGCATCTGGAGGAGAGCTCTCCTGATCCTCTGATAGCACCCGTTGCAGTCGATGTTCATCCGAACGGTCATGCAGTAAAACTGCATCCACATTCAGAAACACCAGTCACTCCCAACTCCGACTCCTCCCCATAACCCCCATTTATCATCATCGTCGACATTCGTTTACCTTGTCGCTCATCGATCTCCCTCCTCTTGCAGCCGCAACGTTGCCGCCGCCGTCTTCCACACCACCGGTGAGGGGGTTGAATCCCGATGAACTCAACTCCCCAAACGTGGAACCGTCGCGGTTTGCCAGGGATGAGCCGACGAGGGGGTTGACGGTGGCAGGCTGCTGGGGTAAGAGAATATGAAATGATGCTTTGCTTTTTTGGTTTGCCTGGGTTACTCGAATCAGATTCTGGTCCAACGTTGCGGGCTGCCTGGCTTGCACGAATGATGGTTCTTTTCCAGCCTTCGTCGCCTTTCCTACGATGCTTTGGACACGGGCTTTGTCAAGATGGACTCTTGCACATAAGATAATCAGAGTACGATCGGAATCTTTGAAGCGCAATGTGAACATTAGCAGGAAAGCAAGCAACGCGCAGCAAGAACGGCAGGGATAGTAGAGTGGCTAGAACATCAGCAAACCCAAACCTACCAGACCTAACGCTGATATAAAATACTAAACTTTGGGCAGAATCTGATCCAACCAGTAACATCACTTCCGAACAATAGCACTACCACGTCTTTTGAAGTCACGGTAGTGCAGTCAGGTTATCCATCGTCTGTTTCATCCAACGGCCTCTGGCCTTCCGCTCTCTTCGTTCTCCTCGCGACAGGCAGCAAACCAAAGACAAGAAGAAAAGCAGCTGCAGCTATTACGCAGCTGCAGGTTCCCAAGGCATAAGGGAATTGCTCCCGTTGATTACTCTTGCTGTTCGGTTGGCATTAGCTCGCCCAAACCAATAACAACAGGAAAGGAAACTCTAGGTACCGTGAAATACAAGAGTCTGAAAATTTTGAGGCACTAATCAAGAACCAATCAAAATGGAGTGAACTCAGCTCGAAAGTTATCTGGAGTATGCGCTACCTTCCAAGGTTTCGATGATCCTGATGGGAAACGAGAAGCTATAGAAAGGGATATTGAAGACTGCTAGTAAGATCGGGAGGCAAAAAATTTACGGGGCGCGATGGTTCGATAAGAACTTGCTCGACCTGTGTGACAGGAGAGAAGAGAGGCATCGGACATGAGAATCGGAGGCCGTCGGATGCAGCTGACGGTGGATATGCTGACTGCACGCCTGTGACTTCAAAGGGGTGAAGGCAGTGGATCCTGATCACCACATCCAGGCACCACATTTACAACCACTCAATTGGAGGACCACAGCAGAAAATAATAATGCCTACAGCAATTGGATAACATCACTATGATATCTAGAGGCAAGAGCTCGAAAATAACATTACTATGATATCTCATTGAGAACATGACCTATATAATACTCCGGAGTACATAAGCACCGAAGCTACAAATTTAACAGGACAAAAGTTGGATTGTCAAAAAGGAAAAACTAAAAATCCGGATCAAAACTCAGCCATTCTTCCCCAACCAAATCAAGAGACAAAATTCCTATGAACGCCTAGGATGTTTGAGAACTGTAAACTTATCTAGGTCAGTCATCATACATACAGACAGTAAACTGTCATTGGTGAACCTACATCTTTCAGAACTCCCAAGATCTGAATCCAGGGGCCGGTCCTGGGGATGCACAAAATCACATCTCGCCGAGGCTGGTGAAACTCAAGCATAAACATGTTAGCCTTCGAATGGGACAGTCGGCTTTCATCTGGACATCACCAGACTGGAAACCTGCACAGGGACACCCATAAAACGCTGCTCTCCAGTACTCTTGCATATTTCCTCGTCAGGCACTACATTAAGTTGTGCAAAACTTCCAGAAGGGCTGGATGTCTCCATGTCTCCCTGGCTACTGCTTCCACTGCTAGTGTCTGACTGTCTTTTTGAGCCAGATCGTCGACTACGCTTTCGTGGCCTCCACTTCAGGTTATCAAACTTCAGATCATTTGTTAGATCAGCCAAGACACGTTTCTGATCACGTGCTATCTTGCTGACAAAGGAGTTACCATCAAATCGAAAGCCTTCACTTCGGGGTCCTGGTTCAGGAGATGGCACGGCACCTATCTGTGAAATTTGTTTGCCTGTCAAATCTTCATCCTCACATTGGGCAGTAGACGATAGTTTGCTTGAGATATCCTTCCTTCCCTTCAAAGGAATCCATTTGCTACCAACCCACTCAAGAGAGTGCCTCAAATCACCGCCACCAAATTCAGCCATTCGCTTTTCTCCTGTGACAAATAACACAAAAAGTAAGTTACAGAGCTTCAACAATAATAATATAATTTCCATTAACACTCGTGACTCGTGAGGCATACACAATGCTCATTTGGAGTGCAATTACCTGGAAAATAAACTTGTAGACGTCCATCACTTCCAACCTGCAATAAGATTCCCTCCCACCAGCCACCATGCCACCATGCATCAACAATGGCTCCAACATCAAACACTGAAGGAGTCATACTGCCTTGTGCATGTTGCGGGCGAACCATTGGCCTTCCAGCTAAGCGTATGCCCAAGTGGTCGGGTTTAGCAACCCTTGTCAGCATAACCCACTCCTGCAGGATAAAATTATTCAAGTTCAGCTCAAGGCATTTAACAAAGCTAAACGATTTAAGATTATTGAATTCTAACACACCTCCAAATTTCCTGTCTCGTCAGCATCCTGGAGGTCTAGGTAGCGAACCTTGATCTTATCCCTATGCCTCTTCAAAATCAAACACCTAAACCAGCAGCCCCTTATACCACTATCTTGGGATAGAACTTCAGCATGGCAACCAGGTAATAAGTTTTTAAGGTTGTGATCCAGCACATCATTGCCAAATTCATCTCGCTTTCTCTTCTGCCCTCCATCTGAACTGGGTCCACCTTTTGTGAACTTGAAACGCACCTTCAGCGAGGAAGCGGCATTAAACATGGTCTTAAGTACTTCCTGGCTCCAATAACCTTGCAGCTGGGTGATGTCAAAAGGCTTGACTTCATCATTATCAATCTGCTGGCGGCAAACATAAGGTTGCCAGTAACCGGATTTAGTGCCACTTTTGAACTTCTCGAAATGCTGAGCACTCAGGACTACAGCCAATCCATCGATGCATTCAACACTGAGATCTTGACGACCATGAGAGAAGAATATCTCTCTGTCATCGACATCCATAGGCAATGGAACACCAACCTCATCAACTTTGTCAAACCATTGTACCTTGACCATCTTGAAAGCATGTGTATCCTCGTAGAGATCCTCCACATAAGCAATGAGTCTCTTCATCTCTTCACTCATAATGTACACAAAACTATGAACCTATGAATACAAAAAGAGGGTATCAGCAAATGAACTCCAAGTCTAATCTACAGTTAACAAATTTTAGCATTTCAACATTCACTCATTTCAGCTTTCTATGGTACTATAAGATCCTTCCATGCCATCAGATGGTAATAAGTGCAATAGAATACATATGGAAAACTATCCATCTCTCTCATGAAACTGTCCTTATGACTGATGTTCAGGGATGTGCCCAAGTTTTTTTTCTTAAGGGTCAGTTTTTATGTCAGCCGTTATGTATGGTGGTAAAAGTATAATCGTTCTTCTATGGAAGAAAAAAAGGTGGTCTTAGAAAAACGGGTAGTTGAACAAGCATGTTATTTTCATTACTTCACAAGGGGGTGAAGTGCCACGATTTCACAAGGGCGAAGTGCATCGGTGCACATACATACAGAGGTAAAAAACAAATGGGACTGGAAGAAACAAGTGTGTGGACATACCGAAATAGTAATTCCCCTACGACAAAATGATTTGTAGTGTCTCCATCGTTTTTGGCAATGCCATGCAGTCCCCAACCATGTGAAATCTTTTGAATTTTCTCTAGGTGAAACATCCTGAGCAGACGTAAGAGAACATGCATTAGAGAAGGTATATCACCAAAACAAAATAGTAGACAAGGGGTAGATCTTCCCACAAAATATGTACCTTTGAAGCAGTAACTTCGGTGAAGTTAACATCATTGTCATCATATGAATTTCCATGGAACCTATTGGCCATTGAGGGGGAACCAAAACTAGAACCTGCAAAAGAGGATTCATATGACGAGAAAATGGCTGAAGCGAGTCAATCAAACAAGCCTTCAATTTTGTTTAGACAAAGACCCAAACAAACAAGTGCACACCCAGAAAAGCAACACAGTAAACAAAACAAAGAAAAAAAATGCAAAGGGGGGAAAATAAGAGATCAAGTGAGGAAAAGCAGAAACTACAATTACAAACCAAACAGAAGAATTGAAGAAAAATACTTTGGATAGGGACAATCTGTATCATAGCTGCAACTATCACGTGCCATGATTCACTTAAAACATGGAACTCACAAGCCACACAACGCATTTCCAATATATTAACTGGAGGTTTTGTCGCAGATACATTAACGGTAGATTGAAAGCTATATGGCACGGTTCCATGAAGGCGTCTGGGAAGACTACAGGAAGGGAAGATCAAAACGGCACCTGATTGACTTTTACATTCACGCTGCTGCTTCGTTTATCTCTATTCCCAAATGCAAGCTTACACAATTGGCCCAACGGAAACCAGCAGCGGCTTCCACTGAGTCACACCTGTATTCTCCATAATCCTATGGGAAAGGAGAAGGCATGAGTTTCGCAGGCAACCAAGTTAATACTGAAAAAACCGCGTGAGACTGAAGGCTTTTGTTGAAAGAAACCACAAAGGAACCCAGACCTAACTAGACAAAAACGGAAATTCAATCGACAGGTAGCTAACGAATAACCAATATATATAGAACTAACAAGAAGCCTAGGAAGACCCGGCGGTGCCATTCCAGTCCAATCAAGAATAGAGCAATCGCTTTCTGTGAACCAAAAGGGGAAATGCACTCAACCTCAGAGTTTCAGCAAATTTGGTGAAACAAAAAGATTACAGAGTAAACATATACCGCAGGCGTTCCTGCTCCAAATAAAACTAGACAGGAACCGAACCAAACAAGGCAATAGAAGCAACCTAACTATAAATAAGATGGGGAACAAAAGCATGTTCCCATTCCAGAATGCCCCAAAATGGATAATACGAGGAAGATACGATTTTCTGCATAAATCAGGCTAGCCCACAGCGCGAAATGAAAGCAAAGCACCGGTGTTCCCCACCTAAACGTAACCAACAGGTTCAGCCGCGGCAAGCCTCCAGAGAAGAGGGAATCAGGCTAGCCCACAGCGCGAAATGAAAGCAAAGCACCGGTGTTCCCCACCTAAACGTAACCAACAGGTTCAGCCGCGGCAAGCCTCCAGAGAAGAGGGAATCAGGCTAGCCCACAGCGCGAAATGAAAGCAAAGCACCGGTGTTCCCCACCTAAACGTAACCAACAGGTTCAGCCGCGGCAAGCCTCCAGAGAAGAGGGAATCAGGCTAGCCCACAGCGCGAAATGAAAGCAAAGCACCGGTGTTCCCCACCTAAACGTAACCAACAGGTTCAGCCGCGGCAAGCCTCTAGAGACGAAGGAATCAGGTTAAAGAACGCAGAGCTCTCATGGTCATGGGGCACCGCAACGCATGTAACAACACATCCGCTAGAAGCGTAAGATTGACCGAAAGGAAGATTAAAAGAATTTGACAACATAAACGTTGCGCCTGTGGTACGGAAAATCAATTTTTGCGGGCAAATCCTCGAAATATAGAAACCAGAGAGCGCCCAAATCCAAACGACCACGCAAATCGGAAAAAGGAATCCTAAACACCGCAGCCTTATCTTTCGCGGAATCAAACGCATCCGGAAAAGCGGAACAGGAACACGGACATGGCTTCTCGGCACCTCAAATCCGAAAACACACGAAAAATTCAACTCAAAACCGACACAAATCACAAAAATTCGCCGCCGCCTCCCCTTCCTAGCACCAAATTGAGCCAAAAAAACAGCAGCAAACAAAGCGAACCCCGCACGAACCGGCCAAATCTACAACCAAATCATCAGAAAATAAACGCCCAGGCACAGGAATCTCACCGGAGACGAGGGAGGACAGCCAGTCCACAACCTCCCGCCTAAAGCAAAGCACCGGTGTTCCCCACCTAAACGTAACCAACAGGTTCAGCCGCGGCAAGCCTCCAGAGAAGAGGGAATCAGGCTAGCCCACAGCGCGAAATGAAAGCAAAGCACCGGTGTTCCCCACCTAAACGTAACCAACAGGTTCAGCCGCGGCAAGCCTCCAGAGAAGAGGGAATCAGGCTAGCCCACAGCGCGAAATGAAAGCAAAGCACCGGTGTTCCCCACCTAAACGTAACCAACAGGTTCAGCCGCGGCAAGCCTCCAGAGAAGAGGGAATCAGGTGAAAAAACGCAGAGCTCTCATTGGGCACCGCAACGCATGTAACAACAGATCCGCTAGAAGCGTAAGATTGACCTAAAAGAAGATTAAAAAGTATTTGACAACATAAACCGTTGCGCCTGTGGTACGGAAAAGCAATTTTTGCGGGCAAATCCTCGAAACATAGAAACCAGAGAGCACCCAAATCCAAACGACCACGCAAATCAGCCGAAGGAGTCCTAAGCACCGCAGCCTTATCTTTCACGGAATCAAACGCATCCGGAAAGGCGGAACAGGAACACGGACACTTCAAATCAGACCTAAAACGCGAAATTCAGCTCAAAACGGACACAAATCACAACAATCGCCGCCGCCGCCCCTTCCTAGCAGCAAATCCGCGAAATTTCAGCTCAAAACGGACACAAATCACAAAAATCGCCGCCGCCGCTGCACCAAATCGAGCCAAAAACAGCAGCGAGCCCCGCACGAACAGGCCAAATCTACCCGCAAATCATCTTAAAATAAACGCCCAGGCACACGAATCTCACCGGAGACGAGGGAGGATAGCCAGTCC
>LAPY01000038.1:68917-80538 GCA_000970635.1 Eragrostis tef
CCCCACCGAAGACCAGCAGCAGCCCCGACGGGCAGTGGCAGGCCAAGTTGGTGGCCTGTGGCGGGCGGCACACCCTAGCCATTGCGGAATGGACTGAGGCAAACGTCTGATGACGCAGGACTTCACTTTCTGATCTGCTTGCAAATCCTGAGCTGATAAGTCAATAAGCATAAAGCTATGCACATTTCGCATCACTTACTGTAAGAACTGAATGAATGGAATGAAGAACAGTAACCGGGAACTAAACTTTGTGCAGAGATACAAGAGGTTATGTTTTTTATCCGGTTTTCGATGAATAAATCTATCATATATCCTGTGTGTCTAATCCTATTTTCTCCTCCCTAATTTCCCCTTCCAGTTTCTGATGTACCTATATGAAAGGTTGTAGCAGAAAGATGCTCTCCAGTGTCAGCCGATGTAACTATGTGAAAGGTGGTCGCGGAATGATGAACTTGATCATGCGTTTGAGTTGTTATTCCAAAGAAAAGAGAATTGAATGATTTCTTGTAGCAGTTAGACAAGTCTACGAGGGAGCTGGCAGTGCTTTGGAGGCATGGCCTCTGTCCATCCTCGATCTGAGTCGTCTAGCTCAATCTTACTGTAACTGTAAGAAGTGAAACGAGCGGTAGGGAAGAACAACGCCTGGTAACTGAACCATGTGCAAACATACACGAGGTGTTTCAGCATTTTTTTATGAATGAATACTTGTTGTATCCTGTTTCTAATTTTCTAGTTCAGCACTCAAAATTCCTCTTCGGTTTCCAGCTGAACTTTAAAATTACGACAGAAAGAATGGTTTTGTAGGTGGGCAACGTATCCTACGACAAACAAGTTTGTTGTCTTTATAGAAAGAATGATCTTGTAGTGGCTGCTACACCACTTTTAAGCACACGAGCCGCCCGCTCATACTTGAAGTCAAGGCCTGTCCCCGCCCTCGATTTGGGTCGTCTAAGCTCAATCGAACGGCGCCGAAAAGGGGTGGGCGCCCTGTCGTCGGCCGCGCGTCACGGCGTCACCTCACCGTCTGCAGTTTTTGCAAGCTTGCAGTGCTAATGACAGGTGGGTCCTCTCGGGTTTGGACTCAGATGTCATTGACCACTGCACAACTTGCATAACTGCAGGGGATCCTCGTACCTCGTTGCCCCTCACCTCCCTCCCCACGCCGGAGGGGCCAGTCCGGTGACTCCGCCGCCGCCTCATACGGCATCTCGCAGCACGTGCTACACCTAACCGTCCTCCTCACTCCGCCACGAAGCTCTAAACCCTAACTCGCCAACTACCCTCTTGGCTCAGCGCCTATCTTCTCTCCGGTGGCTAGCTTGATCCGGAGCCGCTGAGCGCACTCACGCGCCGAAATGGTGGCCGCGGCCGCGGTGAGGCCGGTGTCCGTCTGCCGCCTTAGCGCTCTATCCCGCGCCCCGGTGCCCTGCAGCCTGCCCTCCTCCCGCGTCGGTCTCGCGGCGCCCTTCCCCCGTCGCGCAGGTACCGAATGGCTCTCACATCTGTTCTTCCGAGGCGTTCGTATGATTTGGTCCGAAAATCGGATGGATTTGAGCTCACCCAGCCCAGGTGCTTTGACCCTAGAATCTCACATGGCATCTTCCTGTTCATACGAGTGAATTACAGTGGAGGGGTCTACATCTCTGACGAACGACTGTAACTATCAAAATTTTCGTGTAGAGCGTCTGTAAAAATTGCTGTGTAACTTCATTTCTAGTTTTCAGAGCATAACAGTTTGGTCAGTGGAACAACAGACAGTGCTAATTTGTTCCTGTACAAACTCTGGGTTCTGTCGTTCACGATGCTTACTGAGTTACGACCTTAAGAATGATCTTGTTGTAGGAATTGTTACGCCACCTCATGCTGAGTTTTTGCAGGTTTCAATACATTTTGATTGGTGTGCATCAATGTGGTAACTCTAGCTGGGAGTAGTCCTTTTGGTCTAAAAACATGATAGTTTTCTCAGTGTAGGGAGCACGCTCCTGATGTTTCAAGCGATAGCTTGTTGCTGTAGAGGTGCTGCTGCTACTGCTTTATTTGATTCACAGAGAAAGCTACAAGAACAAAAATTAATAATTCTTAAATGCTGGTTATGGGGATAAAAGGACTTGCCTATTAAGATTCACTGATTTACAGCCTTATTTATCAAGATGCACTGGTTGAAATGTCACAGTAGTTAACTCATCCTATGTGATTCCTCAATGGAGCTGCTATAGAGAAGCATTTCAGTAAGACGTTGATCTATTCAGCTAATTTTAATTCTGAAACTTGCAGCAATGAGGAATGCTGCTATAGAGAAGCATTTCAGCAGAACATTGAGCATCCAGCTAATTTAAAAGCTGAAGTTTGCAGTACCAACTAGCAGAGCGCAACTTCCTTGTTCATCAGCTCATACCACGGTAGGCACACAATGCGCTGTTTGAGTCACACTCAAAATGTACAATCCAAAGTTCAGAACCAAAAGGTTTTATCATACTATCAATTCCACCTGAAACCAAAATTTCTCATAATATTTGTTCAGCTGGTACATCAATATTCACAAGTTTTGTTCATCAAGCTGAACTCACACATCACAAGGGACCCTAGGTTCTCACTACAAACTCTAGTTGCTGTGCCACCAAGGGCGTGGCAGAGGCTGGCAGATCAGGGAGGGGCTGTTGAAAAACAAGTTATGGTCACGGAAGACATCACTTGTTTAGATTCGGGAAAAGGGGAATTAGAATTCAATTTAGAAACAGGGGCAACGAGTTGTGAACGGAGGGCTATGTGCAAAAAGGGATTAGGTACTGGCATAAACATAATGGATCTATTCAGTGTCCATCCAGGTCGCCCTCTTCGAATTGAACATGTCAATTTCATTTCCCAATGTATTCTCCTTTTGCATCTGAAATGTTGCGTTCCTGATATGAGTTGGTTAACAAGTTTCCTCAAACTGTCATTTTCTTCTTTAGAAGATTCCCCAAAACTGCTATCAAAATAAGTCAAGTTTCCTCAAAACTGTCACATTCTTCTTTACAAGATTCCCCAAAACTGTTACCAAAACAAGTCGTAATCCTAGTCAATTATTTTAAATCTAGTGCTGCAATGTGGTTTCTCATCGATTCAACGGTTAGTTTGTGAAATTATAAATATCTGGTCATGGAGCATAGCACAGACAATAGAGTTGCCGTTGTTCTATAAGGTCAGTCCTTTGGTTCTTTATTGTCTATTGTCCGATTTGTGCCTGTTCATTTCAGAACACTACATACTTTTAAGTATCTCCCGAATTGTGTTTGGCATGGCAAACACCATGTTGTTCGGACTCGTGATTTGATAAAGTATTGTTTTCAGTTAGCAAACCTGAATAGGTTTCTATGAAGAAATGAAGCATATACGTTTTTTTTCTGGAATAAAGGTTTCAATCAGCTAGATGCTCCAAAGAAATTGGCTTACCACAAATTGTTTGAAATATAAAAACTTTTCTGTTGTTGTTGTTTGTGCGTTATGCAGCAAATGTCTTAGTTGATGGCC
Organism: Eragrostis tef; assembly: GCA_000970635.1. Taxonomy (NCBI): domain Eukaryota; kingdom Viridiplantae; phylum Streptophyta; class Magnoliopsida; order Poales; family Poaceae; genus Eragrostis; species Eragrostis tef. The sequence continues at coordinate 72,428 of LAPY01000038.1, forward strand.
ATCCACCAAGATATGGGATTGATAAAGCGGTAAACCCCGTCTTACAAAACTCCGTTTCTGTTTTCGACAGATTTCCTGAAGATCTCTCAGCGTCAGTTTACAGCTAGGTATTTTCAAAAAGAAAACAGTTCTGTTGAAGCGAATGAACTCCTTGATGGCATCAGGGATAAGGTGGTTGAAAAAATATTTACCACGTTGTCTACCAGTGGGATGCCATGGAGAACAAGTCGTCTCTTCTCTTGTATGCTGGTGGGGTAATCTTCGCTGTTTGGTTATCCTCGGCTGTGGTCAGAGCTGTTGGTTCTGTCCCATTGGTATGTAGCTTGCTTTGTTACTTCCCATATTCTTGTACATTTGTGTTCTCTAGGCTTGCTGTTAGTCATGATTACTGTTTCTATGTGTTTCCATTGCCATACTATGTGTAGGTCCCAGACTTGCTAGAGCTAATCGGGCTGGGCTACTCGGGTTGGTTTGTGTACCGGTACCTGCTCTTTCAGGTAATCTGAAAACCATGCAGGTTGAATGCCATACTGCTTTTCAAGTGTTCAGCACGAGTTTCTCAACTCGGTATGAGATGAACAGCTTGGTGTAGCATTAATGATCTAGCACAGATCAAGTTGGCCATTGCCTGAAAGGAAAAAAGGAGAATCAAGTTGTCCACTGTCCATGCCTAGCAGATAAACAGCTGTGTAGTCTGCTATCATCATTATGTTGTCAGAGCTAAATAGTGTGTTTTGAATTTATTTGACCACAACTTCTTTATATCCTTTGAAATGTTATGTAAGATTGAGTGTGCTTGGGTATAACCTACAGTAACACAAAATAAATATGTGAATCGTGTACTTTGAGCTTGTCCAACTATTGCTTCTAATTATTGTTTATCTTAATTTATGAAAACTATTTTTTTATGATGAGTCGATGACCTCTATTTTTCTGGCAGGAGAATAGACAAGAATTGGCCAGCAACCTCGATGCTCTAAAGAAAAGGATTACCGGCAGTGATGAATAGCTGTGTCCTGGTTCGCAACTCCATTTCTCTGCCAGTATTGTTGCTTCTCTTTTTTTTTTATGGTCAATAGATTTAGAAATGGTCTAGAAATATTTAGAGTTATTGATGTATGGTGTCCCACATCTTCTGTGTGGTCTGCAGTTCAGCATGATGTTTATTGTAAATCATCGGATCATCAGGTATCTGAAGAGATCTCGACATCTCTGGCCATGCTAAAATTCTTGTGATTCTCACTATATGCTGTTGTGATTCCCCATTCAGAAGTCAGCGGTCCGAACCTATAGTATGTAAGTGTAATATTATTATTTATTAGAAGTAGAGGCAGATCAAACATGATGCGCCTCATCTTGCTAATTGAATGATTAGTTTATCAAAAGTTGCTGGCTGCCTGCTGCCACCAACCATTGTGCCCTGCAGTTTCATGCACGAATTATTGTATACATCAATGTTGTATGATATGGGTACCATGCTCATCTGAGATCTTTGTCGTACGAAATCCGTCAAAGACGTGGCATACCTGGATATGCATTCTGGCCCTTTCTTTCCAGATTGCTTTGGCACATCCCTTTCTGCTCTAAGATGAAATTGATGTGTCAAAACAGATTGTGCTTATCTCTGGACTCTAGACAGGGACATTGATTCTACTAGTGACAGCAACCTTTGGAATGGCTGGTGAGCTGGGCTGCAAGTTGTTTCTTTGACAAAAACATGAACGGCACCATCTGTTTATCGCCTTTGTGCTGTTTTCCTCTCTACTTTTCAGCAACTGATTATTTAGCGCTGTCTGTTCCCGTTGAGTAAAAAATGCCCAAATTTCTCCGGTGTAGTTTTTAGACATTTACCACCTAGATCATTCCTATTTTAATCACAAAAAAAAGATCATGCCTATATTTTATCAAACTACATTTGGGCGTCTTAGACATTGAGAAGTACTCAATCTGTTCTTAAATTGTTGTCGTTAGGACAACAAATCCACTTCATTTTTTGAACTAAAGTTGTTCTAATGAAAACAATTTAAACTCGGAGGGAGTACCTGATTCAATGTTGAGGTGGTTTGCTGGTAAACCGATCTCAGTTTTTCCCCCTTTGAGCGTAATACCTCTTAACGTGGCTAAAGAGCAACTACGATTTCTGTATTCACTCATGTAGTCATGTAGCCACCTTTGCCAACTGAAAACAACAGTATCTTTTAAAAGGGAAAAAAGTGCTGTGTTTGCAAGTGTAGCTGTGCATGACCTGTGATCTTTTTCAGATTTGGAACAAACGAAAAAGTGCAGTATCTGGAACAACTGTTTTCTTTAGAATACCTGAAGCTATGGACAAGGCTGAAACAAAGCCAGAGCATCAAGCACTAATCAATAGTATTTTTTTTGCGAAAAGGTTATGAGTATAATTACAAGTCTTGTGTTCGAAAAACAATTGCTAGCCTTCTCGATGGTGCGTGGCCGCATCATCAGTTCAATAATCGTTCTTTTTTTCAAGCGAGACATTTTGCTCGAAGAATATGATCACTTTGTTTCCCAGCATACAACACCGCACAGAGCTCGAGGGGAGGTTCATAGATCTTATTACTTGTTGTTTCGAAATTTAAACCTGTATCATAAATTTTGACTCAATTTAGGGACCTCTGAATTTCATTTCCAAAAATTCACAAGAACTTGGGAATGGGATGGGACAGGGCCAGGGAATATTCCCATCGCCCACACACCCCAAGAACTACACTGAACCTGTCCCCGCATGTCATGCGGTCATTTCGCACCTTGTCGTCCTTGTCACTGACAGCGGACCCTCTACATCCACGCGGCTCTGCCTCACTGGCCCGTTGACCACGATCTCGCGATTGCGTGCAGTTATAAAGCGCCCCAGCCCATTCCGCCTTCGCATCCAGCACACACACACACACAACGAGACGAAGACGACCCGCGTCCGCTGCGCCCAAGCACCGTCGCACGCTCCACGCCCCCGGCAGGTTAGGGCTTGGATTGTTGTTTAATCTCAATTTCGTTTCTCCTCTGTTTGATCCCACTGAGTCGGTGCTGTCACGAGAGCTAAGAGCATCTGCGATAAGGTTTCCAATGTTTTTCTTGGGAATTTTTGGGGTAAATTTTAGGAGCGCAGCTAGATCTGCTTTTCTCTGATGCAGTTGGTGATTGCGTATGGTTCCGATCCACGAAATATGAGGTTGAGATCGTGCGTGGCTCATGGATCCGCTCGATTTGGTGAGCATTGTCGTGCGTGAGACGCGCGACCTTGGGATTTTTGTTTGGGGTTTATGTTCAGCACCTATCCTGGTGTTTGAACCTTGGGAACATGCGGCATATATGCAGTTTCAGGGGAGCTAGGCATGGCACGTTGATCTGGTTGATTTGCCGTGCGCATGCTGAAGATCTGATTTAGATGCAAGCGATTAGTGGATTTAGTGCATGGTGATAAGTCGAATTTATCGTTTTGTGATCTGTTAAGTTGCGCGGGATCTGCTCGAGCTACTTTTCCTTTATACGTTGTAAGGGAACCTGCTGATATACGGAGGAAAATGCAGTTATATGCTTCTGTGTGAAATTAAATTGTTTTATAGTTGGTGTCCTGTGGAATTCATAATTTTTTATGCATGGATTTGATTGGCCTTGTAACTGATTCGTTAACTGGTAATAATGTATGTTGTGAAGCTGTATTTATGTCACTAATATGGTATCATGTTTGTTCTTTTTATTATTCTCTTAATTTTTGCTGATAGCTATCACAATCCACAACATTGTGAAATGATATTAACCTGTTTTTCTTCGTATCATATTCTTATCTTAAATAACAATGTAGTTTGTGCGGCTTTGTATATTAACTGGAGCCCGTTGTGGTTGGTTAATATTTGTTCACAAAAGGTTGTGCAGCCTAGAAAGCTGATATGTGCTGATTATTTTCGTTTCCTACATATGATATTCTTTTAAATGCTAGATGCTAGGTTCTGCTTTTCGCTACCTTTTCTGATCGCTTATCAGTGTCTTTTTTTTTTGTTGTTGCAGTAAGTTTAGTTCAACAATATGTCGCGGGAGGAGAATGTTTACATGGCCAAGCTGGCCGAGCAGGCAGAGCGGTATGAGGAAATGGTTGAGTACATGGAGAAGGTTGCTAAGACTGTAGATGTGGAAGAGCTTACCGTTGAGGAGCGTAACCTCCTATCTGTTGCCTACAAGAATGTGATTGGGGCCCGCCGTGCCTCATGGCGCATTGTCTCCTCCATTGAGCAGAAGGAGGAGTCCCGTAAGAACGAGGAGCACGTTAATCTGATCAAGGAATACCGTGGCAAGATTGAAGCTGAGCTGAGCAATATTTGTGATGGTATCCTGAAGTTGCTTGACTCGCACCTTGTGCCTTCCTCCACTGCTGCAGAGTCAAAGGTGTTTTACCTCAAGATGAAGGGCGACTACCACAGGTTAGGAACTGCAACAGTACACGTTTTTGTCTACTTGAACCCATGCTTTCCGTAATAACTAATCTCATTTGTTCATCTTCTATTGGAAAGGTACCTTGCTGAGTTTAAGACTGGCGCTGAGAGGAAGGAATCTGCGGAGAGCACAATGGTGGCTTACAAGGCAGCTCAGGTTAGTTTATGTTCTCACTGTCACAGCCTACATCATCATGTTTTCTGACTGTGTGCTGGATTGGATATTTTCTGATATATCTCTGTCTTGCGATTTGATTGTTCCATTGAGCAGAAGGAGGAGTCACGTAAGAACGATGAGCACGTTAATCTGATCAAGGAATACCGTGGCAAGATTGAGGCTGAGCTGAGCAATATTTGTGATGGTATCCTGAAGTTGCTTGACTCGCACCTTGTGCCTTCCTCCACTGCTGCAGAGTCAAAGGTGTTTTACCTCAAGATGAAGGGCGACTACCACAGGTTAGGAACTGCAACAGTACACGTTTTTGTCTACTTGAACCCATGCTTTCCGTAATAAGTAATAACTAATCTCATTTGTTCATCTTCTATTGGAAAGGTACCTTGCTGAGTTTAAGACTGGCGCTGAGAGGAAGGAATCTGCGGAGAGCACAATGGTGGCTTACAAGGCAGCTCAGGTTAGTTTATGTTCTCACTGTCACAGCCTACATCATCATGTTTTCATGGCAATAGATACACATTTTTCCATTTCATCTGGAAGAACATTGTGTTTTCTGACTGTGTGCTGGATTGGATATTTTCTGATATATCTCTGTCTTGCGATTTGATTGTAGGATATTGCACTGGCTGAACTGGCACCGACTCATCCCATAAGGCTTGGACTTGCACTTAATTTTTCGGTGTTCTACTATGAGATTCTGAACTCTCCAGACAAAGCTTGCAACCTTGCGAAGCAGGTTTGTATCACATTTACCTTTCTAATTATCATTCAAGGTCTTTTAGTTCTAAATCAATAATTGTGAGTGGTGTGTTTGAATCTGGGCTTGTGAGTAAAGCTTAAATTGCGCAACTATATGGACCCTTCAAATTAGGCAATTTCACCTTGTTAACTGAACATTGTTAAATCATTCTCTTGTTCTTCGGAACAGCTAAATTAAATCTTGATTGCTGGTCTGATATGGTTCATTTAGTGCTTTTACTCTGAATTTGATGATGTTACTCAGTAGTTTACTGATTTCAAAGGAACAATAGGGCATTGTATTGTAATTCCTTCTGTTTTGATATGAACGATGATAAGACTTTGCTGAGTTCACTATCAAAGTCAGACATGCTTATCTTCTGTGACATGCTGTACTTCGATATGACTAATATCTGGCAGTATTTGGGGCTTATGTCCTGGCAGCAATAAAACACTAAAGGAATTTTGCGTTTGTACCCCTGGTCTGCATTGGTATTGGGATTTTACTTTGACAAAGTTTTTATGTGGTCTCTTGTTTATAAATTGCCTGACTTGTTATGTTGATGTGTTAATATTTTTTTGCCTCATGGGAATTTATTACTGAACCAACTATTCTTTCCAGGCTTTTGATGAAGCTATCTCTGAGTTGGACACCCTTGGAGAGGAGTCCTACAAAGACAGCACTTTGATCATGCAGCTCCTGAGGGACAACTTGACCCTTTGGACTTCGGACCTCACGGTATCTCCTCCCTACAACACTTTCACCACTATTAATCATTCGTTGCCTGTCCTGTGGATGTTACCCATCAATTTGGAGTTAAATTTTATTTCATCATTGGTGCAGGAGGATGGAGCTGAGGAGGGCAAAGAGGCGGCCCCGAAAGGTGACGCTGGCGAGGGACAGTAATCCTCCATCCATTGGTCTGCACGGTTTCCGAGCCCATTGTTTTAGATGCCCCTATGCTGTCGAAGCCGTGTGTTGTGCTGTTATTGTAGTTCCTTTCTTCTCTCCTTTGCTCCCTCCTTTTCCTGTAGGCTGTTAGTGATTGAGTTAGTTCCCATTGCTTTGTGTTACTGCTAGTTGGCATTAGGTCAATGTGGACTGGTATTGTTCTCCTGGATTTGACAAGCATGTGTGGTCGCTCTAGTGTTTTTATTGAGCCAATATTGAAGTTGTCATTTCATTTTGCTGTTGCAACCAGTGAGTATTGGTGTTTTGCTCATTTAATCGTTGGGTGGTCGGATGGCAGTGTAGTTTTGCTGAGCTTCTGTGATATGCTTGGTGGATTTCGTCCTTCAGAATTGCATTATTCCCTTTGGCTGGCATGCCAGTCTTTTTCACAGCGAATGTTAAAAATTGCTGAGCTGTGATATACTTGGTGGATTTCGTCATTCAGAATTGCATTATTCATCCATCGCAAAAAAAAAGAATTGCATTATTCCCTTTGGCTGGCATGAGTCTTTTTCACAGCGAACGTTAAAAATATCAAGAAAATGCCAACAATCGTTGTGCTGTCTTCATGGTCCATCTTGGAAGCATCCAACTAAGTATTAGATGCCACTACCAGGGGGAAAAGGCGCGCCGTCTGCTTGTGCCCATGCCAACCATATTTGAGAGTTGGGACAGTCGCAGGATGTCGCGCAAAAGTAAACCATGCACTCAATGCACCATTTTGCAAAGGGGGAGGATATCGCTTCACCTGTTGCCTGATTGCTCACTCAATGCACCATTTTGCAAAGTGGGAGGATATCGCTTGACCTGTGGCGTGCCATCGCTGGATTCGCTGCCGCTGCACCGCCTCCTCCCTTGCCCAACACCATCTCCGACCGTCCCGCCGCTAATCTCTCTGACGAGATGCGAGATGCCCCTGCCGACCTGCCATCCGCGGCGCCAATGCAATCCCCCCGGCGCTAATCTCTCTGACGAGATGCTCCTGCCTACCGCCGACCTGCCATCCGCGGCGCCAATGCAATCCCCCCGCCAAAAACGGCAAGCTGGAAACCCTAACCCTACCGCCCTCCTCCAACTTTGGCCCTCGCCTGACTGCCGCACTCCACCATCGCTCCTCTTCTTCTCTCACACTCTCCCTTCGCTAGTGGGACAGGCTGCGGCTTGGTCGCGCGCTGTCATGTGAGCGCGTCCGGCCGCGCCACAAACTTTTCGTTTTGCAAACTCCAACTTAAACATGATGTTACATAGATGATCCGGCCAAAAGATCTCTTATAACTTGGACAAAGACGACACATTGCTACCGATACAACCACAACAAATTAACGCTGCAATCAACTACAAATTATAGAAATAATACTTTTCGAGCACATGAATTCTAAAATGTAGAAACAGAAACCGTAAAACATAGAAATCGGACAAGAAACTACAATACTGCAAAAAAGAATTGCTAAGGATAAATTTTAAAGATATATATAATCTTGGCTATAGAAGTTACGGGTTGACTCATGACTGCTGTGTTCGGACGATAACAATCTGTTGTCTCTTCTGCTATTTTGTGTGCATCCATGTCCTTACAACATCTCTTCATTAAACGTTACCTTTGCGTGCTTCAAAACTCACAAGTTAAGGCGTGTGGGAGCCTGAGAGAAGTGAAGCTTTTGATTTTTCTTATCTCACTTGGTGAATACATTTTGAAGAAATCTTTTTAAAAATTGATATAAAATGTTTTAAAGCACTGCTATACGTACGGCTTGGTCAGATGACCCATGGTACCACTAGTACAAATTACATCAGATTA
>LAPY01000038.1:90118-100200 GCA_000970635.1 Eragrostis tef
ATTATACGAAGTTATACGACTGATCAAAATCATCTCCTGCAATAAATCAAGGGGAACAGTTGGTCAGACTGATGAGTCATCATACTATCACGCAGTTAAACATACTAAATGGTGTACAAGAGTGATCGAATTCACTAAGGTTCATGCTTACCTCCAAGGAAATGATCATATTGATATCCGAAAATCTCAAATGAACCATCATCCATGAGCGTCAGAACTCTCGCATCAGCCGTGCCGCCACCGACAAGGAGGACAAGCACATTGCCGTCCTCGTGCAGCTTCTTGTGCAGGCCGTACGCGGCGGCGGCCGCAACCGGCTCCGTGACCATGTCGTCGACCTCGATCTCGATATTCATCCGGGCAAGCTTGCCGGCGAACCTGATCGCCCACTTGGGCCCGCCATGGAAATGCAGCGGAACGGTGACGACGACGTCCTGGTCCTTACGGCCCAGGTGCTCCTCGGCCTTCTTCTTCAGCTGGGCGATCACCATGGACGCGATCTTCTCGGCGTCGAACTGCTTGATCTCGCCGTCCAAGGTGGTCACTTCGATGGTCGGCTGTTCATAATCTCGAGTACCGATCTTGTACGGCACACGAGCAATGACCCCCTGAATAATGTCCTCGTCATATATCTGATTTCTTCTTAGCCCAATCAGGCGTTTGAAACCGAAGGGGGAAGCCGCAGGGTTAGCGTTGGCGTAGTTCTTGGCAGCGTCGCCGACGAGGGCCGCGCCGTCGCCGGTGAAGACGACACCGGAGGGGACGCAGAATTGGAACATGGTCGGGGTCTTTCCGGGATGGTAGCCGGCGACGCACGAGTTGGTGTTCCCCAGATCGATGACGATCACTTGTCCCGGCGGGTACCTAGATTGCTGTTTTGGGGTGCTGTCGACGTAATCTGGGGGGACCATGAGCCCTGAAGCTGCCTTGGCAAGAAGGCAAAGGCAGATCAACATCTGAAGAGCAGCGCGGACGCGGCGTTTGCCCGCCATCGCGAGAGCAGAATGGCAACCCCGATGGCAATGGCGTGGTGGCATCCTTCGATCTCTGATTCTTTCTTTGGGTAATATATTGTCGCCACGGAGAGGGACTGATAGATGTGGGCTACACTGACTACGAAGTGGATTGGGTTTTGGGTAACCCAACTGGAACTCGTGTGGCTCTCGGACTCGGATCGTGTCTGCGTTGGAGTTTTGTTAACTAGCACTAATAATAGGATACAATCACTTGGTAGTCCGGCAGCAATTTATCTATTTTCTTTGAACTGAACTTTCCATCTTGCACAAGCACTCTATTTCGGTGCAACTGGGCGATGGGAACATGGCAGTAGAACTGTTCCGGCGAGATCGGTGGCTTAATGGCCAGTGCATCGCCGAGATTGCACCGCACCTAGCTGCTGCAATCACTCCTGAATCCTGATGCAGTCATGGTATGAACGGTAAGGCAGGGGCTGTAAAACATGAACTGGGCAGATGATATTGATGGAGCGCTCACCTCACAAGTGATTATTGAGTATATTCGGGTGTGGCATGGCACCTTGTCGTGGATGTGGTGCTCCAGGAGGGAGCTGAGGACCGGGTGTGTTGGAGATGGACGGCCACCGGACAGTACTCTGCTTCATCAGCCTATAAAGCCTTCTTTACAGGTTCACAGTCCTTCCCCCTCGCCGACCAGGTTTGGCATTCCTTCGCCCCCCGTACGTTGCAAGTTTTTTATTTGGCTGTTCAGGCACGGTCGGGTCTGGACGGCTGATCGCCGCCGACGTCGATGGCTCGACAGCCGTGTGCTCTGCCCGTTGTGCGGACTGCAACAAGAGACGGTGGATCATCTGTTCGCTGAGTGCCCATTCACAAGGTAGGTATGGAGGCGGCTATTCCTCCGCCTGAACCGGGGAGTCGGGGACAGGTAACAACGGGAAACACGATGGTTGAATTCTGGAATGCGCTGCGCAATTCCATCCACGGAGCACCGAAACAAGAGCAGGACTCCTGCTTCATGCTGGTCTCATGGATGATATGGAAGGCACGCAACGCTCGTGTGTTCGAGTCGTGCTTCTCCACGACGTATGCAGTCACCGAGAGGATTGTAGAACAGGGCAAGCTATGGCAGATAGCTGGGGCGAAGCGGTGGAGAGAGTTTTGGATATGATAGGTCCCCTAGTAACTCTCCCCAATCTTCTACATAGTAAATGCTGTGCATTCTCTCAAATTTTATAAAGCCACGTCATGCATAAGACCTTTTATTCATTGGATCAAAAGAGGACGGTAAAGATGAAACGAGCAAGGCCTTGGCAGTAAAGTTCTAGAACGCTCCAGCCTCCAGACGCGTCTTCCTCCTCCATGTCTCTGCTGCCCCCGCCCCTATGGAAATCGAATCAGATCAAACAGCCATGCCGCTCCGCTACGCCTCTTGCCGCCTTTCTTTTCCATGGTCTTCATGCAACTCGAGCAGCGCTGCTCCACGGTGTCTCTTGTACATCCGACATCGCGGCCGCCCATTGTAAGCGCTAGCAGCTCCGCCAGCAGAAGCCACCAAGTCTGCCTCGCTCCCCTGCAGGAGAATGTGTGGCAGTACGCGATGCAGGCATGCAGGTAGCGACACATAAAGCACGCGCTGGACGGCCTTGACATTCCGCATTTCATGCACGCACCGACTGCACCGTCCGAGCCAGTCCGAGCATTGCTCCACGTCGCATTAGCCAGCATCACCGGACATCTATGTTGGGTTCAGCGTTGAAGACATTTCGCACAGTGCATGCTGGCTACTTGATTGCTCATAGAGTGTTTGTGAAAATAACAAGCAACCATATCTTAGTTAGGTGCTTGTAGGAGGGGGTATTTGCAAAACAACCATCGGTTTTAACTCTAATTGTGTTTTCACCATCGGTTTTCAGATTTTGCGATGGTGATCTTGCAAAATAGTTTTGCGATTTTACCATTAGTTTTCAAAAAATCAATGGTGATTTTGCAAAATCTATGAAAACTCAATTAGAGTCTAGAATCATGGTTAAAACGCTATTGTCCTTTGTAGAAATGTCAATACTTTGCACACAAAAGGTACATGAAAAAAAGACATTATCTGTATTCATTGGCAGGGTCAGTGTGACGAGTGCTTGCCTTCCAGAGATACATGACATTCACACTTTGTCACAGATCACCCAAAAACAGTCACAAAACGGCATCCGTGACATTGATTTATCTGAATAGCATGTAGTCATGTATCTCGCGTCATTGATTTATCTGGTTGACGTCCCTCCAGAACCGTCATGGATCGAACTCATCCGTGACGACCCGTGAGCATCCCAGCTGCCTGGCCCAGGTGACATCCAGAGTCTGACGTGGCATCCAAGCCTGCTTGTATCTGGTCCATTTTGAATGCAGCCCATATTAGGCCCAGTAAGGACTGAAGTAGTTTTCGGCCTTGTATGATTTTTTTTGTTATATTTGGCCCAGTGAGGACTGATGTTGTTTTTGGCCCTATGTGATTTTTTTATTAAACTTGGCCCCGTAAGGTTTTCAAAATTTGAAAAGTTATGTTTTTTTCAGCCCTCTGTGCAAACATACGGCCCAATAATTTTGGCCCAGTCATTTTTTCCATTTCAAAGAGGAATTGAAGCCCAGCCAGAATTCAGCCCAGCACACAATACAACACAAAATGACAGAAATCAACCCAAAATTCTCAGCACAACCAGAATTTTTACCAGGTCAGAAACTCAACATCAGAACATGACATCAGTTACATCCAACATTACAGCAGTTTCAGCCATCATGACATAGTTTTGACACCAAAATTACATCCAAAGTCTAATACAAGAGTAATCTCCAGCCAACATTCATCCATAGTTCCAGCAAGTAACTGCAGCTAAATGCTTGGATTCTATTTCACCATCAACAGATTGCATGCTTTTAGCAGCACCAAAAGAGAGGTAAAGAATAACCTCAACAAGTCACCAACAAAAGTCTACTTTGCACCCCAAGCATTGCAGCAACAAAAGATTAGTTAGATCAGTTTCCTCAAACACCTTACCCTTCGGCTTCACGTGATGGGAATTTACTAAGCAAAAGCTCAAGTTTTGCATCAGTCTCAGCTTGCTTCTTCTGCATCTCCTCTTTGTCCCTCACCCTTGCTTGTTCAGATTCACGAACCTGTTCCGAAAGCACATCAATCTTTTCTCGTTGGGTGTTAACCAAGCGAAGCTCGGTGTTTGCCCTCTTCTCCCCTGCTAGTTTTTCTTCAAGGTTTTTCACACTTGTTCTAGGCTGAACATTCTCTATGCCAACGTGCTGAAGGAACTTGTTTCTCTTGCTGTGCTCAGCAAGGACATCAGCTACCACCTCGGTCACGGAAAGGTCCAGCTGAACATCAGCTGCTTCTGCTATCTTTTTCTCCATTTGTTCCTAAAAGTGAGAACCACAAAAGACCTTAACTCAGGATATACACATGAAAAAGAGCATTTCAGTGGGAGTTGGTTTGCAAAGTACGTACAATAGCAGATTGTACAGAGGGCGTGTAGCCTTTCTTTTTCTTGCTGTAGTGGCACTCCTTGAAATAATCCAGTGCATTGGGATCTTCATCATCGTACTTCTCTCCCTACAAAAATGAGTATGCAACACTGTTACATACTTATTCACAGTGACAGCAGTAGAGACAATGGTGTATAACCAGCACATGTACATCATTAGAATTGCTCGACAAGAATAAATGTGCACATTGACAGGTGAGGAATGGCAAGAATAAATCTGCGCATGCACATCCTCATGTTGGCATTGACCAGAAAATTTAACAGAAGTGGCCTTTACTACAATCTTGCATGAAAGAACAATAAAACAAAATTGTCATGGACAATGAAACTTACCAAATTTTCACAATGTACCATGTAGCTGCGTGAACCAGTTGTTTGATGGAACTTTACTTCAGCTCGATTAGCTTTGTTCTTTTCAGATATGGCCTGGATCAAGAAACAGAATAGCAGTCATGTTCTAGATCACCATGTACAAGGGAAAAGATTAGGTGCGTACAAGCAACATACCATCTTTTTGGGGTTCTTCCAAAGTTCTACAAGCTGGTTCCACTGTTCATGAGTCATGGATTTGATTGCTAACCATATTCAGTGGAAAGGGATCAAAATACTTTAGCTTCAGCCTGTATCGTTGTTGGCGAATAGCTTTTTTCATCATCTCAGAGCAAGCCTTTTGAACTGATGGGTCCTTTATGTTGATATCAAACTTTGCCTATACATAAGAAAATTTGCAGCGCCTCAAAATCAACAGTTGGTAAGCTAAGGAAAGGATTGGAGTATGTGCTTACAGCAAGTTTGCCTATAAAATTTTTGAGGTGTTCAGGTTGCTTCTTGTATTCCTTCCAGCTCTTAAGCACGGGCACATGGTTTCTCACTGCAATATTGCATTCAGTTGCAAATTTTGCAGCAATCAGAGGTACCACCGGCCTTATCTTCCCTTCAGGAATGATAACAGCCAGCTTGCCACGCCGAGCACGGGACATCTTGGCGAGACCTTTTCCCCATATTAATTCCCCTGATGCATATCCCCTCAGCTCCTGGTTCCACATGTAATTAACAATTGAAATTAGTTAGCTGTGATGATTGAGCATGAGATACATGCGTGCAGGACGTGTAAACAAATCTGAAGTTAGTGACCTTCAGAGTTTGCAATCATTGTTTCCTCATCTTCCTGGGCGATGTTGTTCTCAATGGCAGCCTCAGCACTACCATTGGCCATCTGGTGTCCAGCACCTAAAATGTAAAACATGGTCAGTAAAAATTTTATTAGATGAAGGGAGCGTTTCATGAAACCACATGGAAGAAAGTAATAGAGGAAACAAGGAATTAGAACTAGCCTTCATTTATGTTGTTGTTATCGAAGTTGGCAGAAATCTCTTCAACTGTCGATAGAGCTGCACCACCTGTCGAGAACCCACTACTTGCCTCATCATGTTGGACTCTCAAGTTTGTCTTTGACCTTGTAGTTCTTGTAGTAGGTTCTGCAGCACGAATTCTCTTCTGCCGAGTCTTCGTTCCACCCGATGGCATGTCAGCACGTCTTTTGTTTGCTGATTTCTTGGAAGGTCTCGTAGTGTTCTGCAAAACACAAAGGAGACATCAATTAAATATGAAAGGTCAGCAGGTATTTTGTTTTAATTACATGTTCAGCAGTGTAAAGATGAAGAAATTAGCACCTTAGATGTAGTCTTTTGGTTCTTCTTTTTGGAAGCAATGACAGAGTGTTGAGCAAACATTGAAGTCATCACTGGAAGACCAAGTTGCCGCAGCCTTGCATTGTTTTTCATGCATTGTTTCAGCTTCAAGAGTTCGTACGCATGAATTGCCGGTTCTGAAATGAGGATAAACATGATTAAAACTCCCTGGCAGGTAATGAAAATAAGGCAGGTTTCTTGGACTTAATTTCAATTTCCCAGATTTTAGCACAAACACAATGAGTAGCACAGTAGGAGATAGATATGCAGGACATGGACACTGACATGCTCTTCAGTAGCACAAGCACAAAAACCTTTCTTTATAACAGGCCACAAAACCTAAAATCATATGCCTCGGTAGCACATACACCTTTATGTATATAGCAGGCCTAAAATCTATCATTGCCTCGGTAGCAGAAACAGGATAAAGAAATGACCTTGTAGTAGTGGGCTCGGTGCCTAATTTAAACGCAAAGAGTTTATGCAGGATAAACATGGAAACACGCAGATGCACGCTGAAGCAGGAATCAGGCGAGCACAAGAACATTCACACTTGAGCAGAATTCAGACGAGCAATGTGAATATGCAGGAGCATGAGATACGTGTGTAGGACATCATTCAGTAGGAAAGGGCGAAAGAATTTCTGCATTAGCAGGGAGCATACCTTGCTCTTGTCGTCCTTCTTTGGTCGGCATGACGACAGTGAGGGCCGCAGCTGCGACCAGTCCTCGTGAGGTGGCTGCGATGGTGGAGGAGTCCGGCGGTGGCGGAGAGGAGGGACAGGGAAGGCGGAGGTGTAGAGGGTACGGGGGCGGAGACGAGGTGGCGGCGGCGGCGGCAACCAAGGAGAAGGGGAGGGAGACCTAGGGATTCTGGCTGATCAGATCTGAGGTGAGAGATTGGAGTGAAACAAAACATGATGGCACTCAAAGATGTTGCTCACACCTGCGGCGTCGGCGTGGGAGATGGTTATGAGCAGCGCCAGAAGCGCCCGCCTGCGCTGGGCAAAGGGCCCAGATGTTTTGTTTGCGAAACAAGCGATTGGCCCTCTCTTGTATCTTTTTTAGTTACATGTTTCTCTCCAACAGGCATTCGAATGGTTATGCAAATTAAATCTCTTGTAAGAAGAAGAAGATGTAAGAAGAAGAAAAAGAGATTCTTCTGGTTGCTACTGCATGATCGACTCAGCAAAAGTAAATTTGTCAAACATGAACACGTGCAATTTCCCCCAAATTTTGACTGGAGAACTCAAACGTCGGCCGTGTTCACTAGCAGCAATACCATATGGTGTTCAAACCATACGCGCCGGATAGTTTCCACTCTCCTCTTCTACAGCACAAAGTGCCTTGTGAAATATGTATCATTTGTGCAACATTGTGTCTTAGTTTTAAATAATATTTGGCCTGTTTGCCTGGCTGCTTTGCATAACTGAGGCGAGAGATTGGAGCGAAACAAAAAGCTGGGGCCTTCCATGGAACTACTACAGTTATGTCCCCCTGTTATTCCACCTCGTGTGCTTGTGCCAACTGTATCCTTTCCGCGGCGTTGCGCTGCCGCTCAGCGCTCCTCCTCTGGTTCGTCCGCAACATCAGGAGGAGTGCCTACGTCGATCTTGCCTATTACTCCAGCGAGCTGGCCTCCGGTGAAGAGCCGTCGGCCATTCCTGTTGTGAATCATGTTCCGCTGTAGAAAGTGACGCTCTATGCAATGGGAGCAGCAGGAGCAGCGCGAAGCTCTTGAATGGCACGGCGGAGCGCCACGGTTTGCCCACGGATCGGAAGAACGCCGTGTCGAAGCCGGATGGAAGATGCTTCCCGATGGACTTGAGGATCTCGGGCTCCGGCAGGCCGGAGCTCCAGTCCGGGCCTGATCTTCCCCGGGGAGGCTGCTGGGCCACGGAGGACGGTATCACTTGTCAGAGATAAACTATGCTAAAAAAAAGCTGTCAGAGATAAACAGGCTTGAGTTAATTGTTTTCTTTTGGATTTTTTTTCTTTGTCAGACACCAGCACAGCGTGGCTGAAGAACCAGCAGTACCAAAACAGAGTCGTTTAAAGTTGAACAGCTCCCACAAGACGACATTCTCCAATTTGGGTTTCAAAATTTGCTAGCCTGTGCAGATGCACGAAAAGGTGTTAATCAAAGTGAACATGGAATTTTTGTAAGCCCCCATAGAATAAACTTGTTTTAGTCTGCCCCAATTTGTTCGATCAGTTGGCACTTATGAGTGCTGGGGACGGTGACACCGTGTGCTGGGAACTGAATCTTCTTCGTGCATGTTCCACGAATTTGCGTGGTATCGGTATCTCACATTCGGTGGTCGCATCTTTGACACATTTTCTCTGAGTTTTAATCAATCACCATGGGAGTGATGCATAATTTGTAACTTGGATT
Organism: Eragrostis tef; assembly: GCA_000970635.1. NCBI lineage: Eukaryota > Viridiplantae > Streptophyta > Magnoliopsida > Poales > Poaceae > Eragrostis > Eragrostis tef. The sequence goes on from LAPY01000038.1 coordinate 98,726, forward strand.
ACCTGTAGTGCTAGCACTTAAATTAATCGATACCCAAAAAATTGTTAAATAGTTTTTTCTCTGTATGTTCTCTATAGCAGCATGGTTTTTACAGATAGTACTAGCACACACCATGCATGCATAAATCACACACATTAGGCGCAAGTAGAATTTAGATGCATCATGCACTGGACGTGGCCCCTGCATGTGGGCAATGTGATATAACGAACTCTAACGGCACATAAGGAATTGGGTTTCCCTGCTTGCTCCATCTATAGGTCTCTATATATTTGGACCTGGCGGCAGCAAGTTTTCTAGCGGTAGGCAACACGTGACAAAGGATGCTGTTCTGAGCCTCTGTTACTAATTAGGGGCACGCGCCATTCAAAACAACCTTGAGTTGTCTGCTCTGAGGTTGAGAGATTGGAGGAAAACAAAACATGATGGCACCTACCAATTGGGGTGAACCTTGTGCCATCATAGATTGCGATGACCAGCAGCCGTAGCGCTCGCGTAGGCTTCGCGACGTCCCAAGAACTGGAGTCATCGTTGCAAGGGACGGAGGTGCGGACTCTGCTGGTGTGGTGTCTCCGTCCATAGAAACATCCGAGTGACTGATGACACCTTGGTTTCAATGCCAAGCGTGCCAGCGCATGGCCTTGGACGCTTTAACTGTTGGCGACTGCAATGTAAACTTTTTCCCGTCTTTTATCTTCCAATTAGTACTTCTCTTTCTCCCATCCTGTGACCCAAAGCTTATCTGGCGCAAGTGGATATAGCATGCATTGTACGTGTCCAATGCATAAGTTCGACGTGATGGAACCAACACTCTCAGGAGGCAAGGAATTTGCATCCCCTGCTTTCTCCACTTAGCACTCTCTATAAGTATATAAACTTAAAACTTGGAGGAGTTGGCTGCAGGAAGCTTCAAGTGGTCGACTGTAAGGATCACGGGATACCGAGAGGGGGGAGGGGGTGAATCGGTAGTACTTAAAATTTCTTTCGGTAAGATTGCTTTTCTACTCTTAACTAGGTGAGCTAGAACAACAAGGTAAAACAACACCTAGCAAGCAAGTCTACTACAAAGGAAAGACAACCTAACAAGCAATTCTACCGGAGAGAACAAGGCACCCTAACAAGCAATACTACTTGCAAGATATCAAAGATAAGTGCGGAAACATAAATGCAAGTAAGTAAAGGAGATGGGATAGAGGGTGCTCATGATTTTTTAGCGTGGTCTCGGAAGGATGGCGCCTTCCCCTACTCCACGTTGGGTCACTCCCGTCAGAGTCTCGACCCCTCCCTCCGCTCGATGGCGATCCCTTCAAGAGCACTACTTCACCCTCCAAGTGAAGTCACGGGCACGTCCCGCTGGCAACTCCGGATGCTCCTCCGAAGGTAAGGATCCGTACGTGATACGGTCCAAAGGGCGCTCTCTTCTTGAAGCTTCTTTCGACCAGGAAGCTCAAAGACCGTATACAAACATGTAGTGACTT
>LAPY01000038.1:125533-137109 GCA_000970635.1 Eragrostis tef
TCCAACTGCCTAACACATCACACTGAAAACATCTCTCAAGACCACCATTGTTATCTCACTGTGGTGCTTCGTCGTCAAACTCGTTCCCGTGGTCTAAAAGGTAGTTAGCAGCCAACTGCTCATCCTTGTTGCATGCAAAGAAAACCTCCAGAACCAGGTCACGACTAAAGCCCATCTGTTCAAGCTGCATACGCACAAAAGGCAACACGATATAAGTTATTCATATCCATGTTACAGGCACGAAAGTAATGCAAACACGGGATTGAAATAATTAGCTTACACGTTGTATAGCTTCATTCTCCTCAGCTGTCACTGCTACTGTTTGAGGTATTCCTGCGGCACCCAACTGATCTAGCAAATCCCTGTGTTAAGATATCGAGCATCAAGCTCAGAACATGTACATGATTAGCCAAATACTAGCATCAAAAGAAACTAAACTCGTACCCTTCATCTCCCTCTCCAGGTTCATTGATTAAACGCAGGAACTCATCTTGGTTATCCTGAATGAGCTGCAAAATCTGCGGATTTTGTTTCCCCAGCTCTTGAAGCAGAGGCTGCAGATCGAGCATTGGCATGTTAACAGACATGGCATAAGGAATCGAGAATTAGACGGAAAAAATGATTTTAAAAAGGCATGAAGGACCTGCAAAATTTGAGGGTTAGCCTGCACCACAGAAAGCAAGCCTCGGAACTGTGGATTGTTCCGCAAAACATCAAGATTCCCACCACCAGCATTCGGTGCAGCATTTGGAAGGCCCTGCAAATAGGACACTGGTTAGACAAGAGAGAAGAAGCGAAGGGGATGTAGGGAAGCAGAGAGAGAACCTGAGGAAAAAGGTTCAAGGGATTAGCATTGGGACCAGACGATGGGACCGCAGGTTGGCCTGACTGTGGAGCCTGAACTAGATCAACTGGTTGGCCACTTGCAGGAGGTACTGCAGCAGCAGCAGCAGCAGCAGCAGGCGCCTCTTCCAGCTCAGGAACTCCCTACATCATAAGCAACAATGAAATTAGGGCAGCTAAGAATTGAAGCATGAGATGCTAAAATTGTTGTCAACAAAATCAAAAGTATGGCAGATATAGGTCTTAAAAGAGTTGGAAAGCATGCGGCCACTGCTTGATCTTATGGGTCCCCCTCCCCTGTGTTCTATAGTTCCAAAGAACAGCGAACAAACATGAACCTACAGATAACGCCTGTAAATTATTTTTAGAAACTACAAGACTACAGGTAGAGTGAAGGTAACTATGGCAACCCTTTGGTAGCTGTCAGTGCTTTAGGATTAAGCACGAGAATAGTTTGTGTACAGATTTACATAAATGTGGAGATAAAAGATAAACATGCAAAGAGAAGGACAGTTATTACAATCAGAAACACATTTATATACCTTATGTTTCCAAACAAAGAGAGTAACAAGAAGTACAAACAAATACAATTCAGTAAATTGGCGCTAACTGCCATTCGATTTGAGGATCCCAACAAGAATTAGGACTCATCCTGGAATAATAAACACTAATTACGGCAAAAAGGAACGGTGGCTTACAGAATACAAATACTCGACAGCCCGCTCTGGGTTGTTGAATGCAGCCCGTAGAGCACGCTTTACAGTGTCCTTGTCCCATGCTCCTCCACCCATTTCAAGGATTGATTGAACAGTTGATTCTAGATTGCCACCAGCAACAAGGTTTGACGCAGTTTGACCATAAGGATTTGCTTCAGTGCTAAGTTCAAATCACATCATAAGGTACCATTCAGTGTCATTTCAAATCTTGCCAATCGTGAGAATGGTAATGTGGAAAATCAACAGGAGAATTTTAGTTCTATATAGAATTTAGTATGTGAAACTCACGAAGCAGTAGGAGGAGCTGGAGAAGCTGTTGCAGTTGAAGCAGGTTCGCTTACATGCGCACTGTTACAATACACAACAGAAGAAAAATGACAGCATCAACAACGATTGCCAGCAAGCTACAGAAACAATTTGGTCTCTTAGTATGTCAATGAGCCTCAACATGGTTCATCGAGTTTCAGAAGGGCCACACAGATATCAAAGTACCTAGTTAAGGTCAACGAAGCACCAAGGTTGAGTTCATTTGCCATGCCAATTTGCAAGGCAGCACACACTCATCACCCCATGCTGATGCAATTCTAGTAGTAAAAACACATACATGTATATAAGCTAGAAATCAGCACTCAGAGGAAAGTTTCTTATTCTCTTTTATAACTCAACTCTTGAAAGGTGGTAAAGATAGCGCTCTATGCTGGCTAACATAGGTTACACCGTTTTGTGACACTCTTGTTTAACTTTGGCCAAAAACAACCCTGCACCGCAACCCTGTTTGGCATACTCATTCCACCCTGTTGTGATCCTAATTCCTAATCCTGCAAGCCAAGATGACTAAGCATACATTATTAATGCTCAAGGCACAACCAGATGCAACTGCTTAACTTCAATAAAATATGTCTGTAGACACTAACCCTCAAAGCATGCAACTAATAAAGATTTGTTGCTTGCAACATGTTTACTTTGCCAACAACTGACAATCAAGAAAACTTAATAAGGTTAATCTAAGAATCAGACAGCAATCGTTCCAGTAAAGCAGCACCAACTATTCTTATTGCTGGACGAGCTTTCTTTTTCCAGCCTTCACGCATACTTGCTTGGCCGATTTCTTCTCCGCCACAACGGACGTCTCAATGGAGATTGCTTGAAAGAGGGTGGCAACACCAATTGTTGCCTTGTTTGTCCACGCCCCAGAGAGTTTTCATATTGTTCTCAGGCACATGGAGGTACATGTGCCTAAGAAAGCAAGAAAACAATATTTGAATTATCTGGGCCTCGGAGGTCCGGACCAGAGCTTAGCATATGATTATCTGAGGCATCCACATGTACAAGCCACAGGTCTTCGACGGCGAACAAGACACGTAAGAGAACATGGTGTCATGGCATAGGTTATTAAGGTGGAGGCTTTCCAATGGCGATCGTTGAAAAGATACGTAGATGGCAAGATCTTTTCTTCATCTAATTCTATAAGGTGGTGCTATAAATTACAATTCTATTACCCTCACTGTGAAATCTAATAGTAATTTTACCCTTACTTTTTTTAACTTTGTCATTTTACCCCTGGTTTTTTCAACTTGAAGCCTGAGTTTACCCCTACTGGAGGTAAAATCAAAATAATTCTATTGTGATTTTACCCCTACTGAGGGTAAACTCTGGCTTCATGTTAATAAATTAGGGGTAAAATCACCGTTAAAAAAATTGAGGGTAAAATCACAATGAGAGTTTAGAGCGAGGGTTACACATGTGAAGGGCACACTTAAAGCACTAAAAGGTGAGCTATATGTGCTTTAATTAAAAGAAGTGCTTGGAGAGCATCATGATTGCACCAAAAAGATGACTACACTTGCATTTTGCACTCATCTGTATTGCATTGACTGGTTTGAGTCAAGTTGAAATTGGGGTAAAATGACAAAGTGCCTTGACCAAGTGATATTGCAAAATCAATTCACTAGGCTCACCCTTCCCATGTTTTCAGTTATAGTCTGAAAAGCTAGTTGTGTAGTCAAGACCAACTAATGGAACTGATGGAACGGACCAACAGACAGGATGCACCATGCATCAGCTCCGCTACAAATCAAAATTGAATCGGAGTTGTTGTTTGGCCAAATGGACCCCTCTGAGTTCTGAAACTCACAGGGCCAAGCCTTGGGGAACTGAATCGGCCACTCACCCTAAATTGACAAAGCAGGAATGTAGTTACTGGAAAAATGCAAAATAGCATATCTTACGCAAGGTACAAATTAATGCATCAATAAAAGTATTTCCAAATATTTAGCAACCAGCCTACCATTTTCATGACTCTATGAACAGTTATTGTTTAAATAAAAAAACAGATAGAATAAAACTAAAAAGTTGATAATAAAAAGGTCATGCATATTCAGAATACAAAGTTCCAGTTTGCACCATACTAGTGCCTACTTACACGAACACAGGTCCTGCTGGTGGTTGAGTTGCAGGGGGAGCAGATATCACCCTCTCAGCTGAGGTCTGCAAAACAATACACAGTTAAAAAGTGAACTGGATGGTAATGAAAAAAGCACAGTATGCAACATCAAATTTCAAAAACAATCAATTAAAGTCTAATACCTTTGTACATCTGAATGTGTTAACTTATCAATAGATGTTTCCTGAATCACATAATCAGGTCAGACATTGTGTATTACTATCAAGAAAATAATTGTCTCAAACCTTCTTGACCAAGGTCATAGAAGCACCAAGGTTGACTTAATTTGCCATGCCAATTTGCAAGTCAGCGCAAATTCATCATCCCATGCTGATGCAATTCTAGTAGTAGAACACATACATGCACATAAGCTAGAAATCAGCACCGGACACAGGTCCTGATGGTGGTTGAGTTGCAGGGGAAGCGGATATCACCCTATCAGCTGAGGTCTGCAAAACAATACACAATTAAAAGATGAATAGGATGGTGAAAAACGCACAATATGCAACATCAATTCATAAAAAAATCAATTAAAGTCTAACAACTTTGTGTGTTTCAATGTGTTGCCTTATCAATAGATGTTTTCTTAACCACACAATCGGGTCAGATATTGTGTATCAAGAAAATAATTTTCTCAAACTTCTTAACCAAGAAAGTGAAAGATAGTCAAGGAAGCAAAGTTCAACATAACGTCACTAGGATATTATTCTTAAATAATGTCATAAAAAATTGAAAACCCAGAAATTGGTGGATAAGACCAACGGCTTCAGTGATTCAGCTCGTTTGCTTTATTGTGTGATAAATGACTGCGTGGAGTACTGAAGGAAGAAAAGCGGAAAGACAATAATGACAGGACAAAATTACACGTACCTGACTTGTAGGCTCCTTAGCAGTAGCTGAAGCAGCACTTGATGATCCCTTCTGCACAAAGGTTGGTCCCAGTTGTCATTAAAAAATCTTATAATTGGTATAAAGATTCAAGAGTTCGAAGCTCAAATACTACTATCATGTATATCAAATGATAGTGTCATTGTGTGGATTCAAAAGTATAGTGAGCAGTGAGCTAAGAAAAAAATTCAAGACCTTTGATATAAGAACTACCTTTGATATAAGAACTACAAGTAACATACCTTGGATAACATTATGACGATGAAGTTGTTTTCAACAACTTTGTTCTCTTCAAGTGTTGTCTCATTATTCAGAACAGTTCCTTGATGAATAAGCATCTGTTGATCAGCTGGGTAAACATTTGGTCCTTGGGCACTTTCAATGAGCTTTTTAACGTCAGCAACCTAGAAAAGAAATTGTAGTCACTTTCAAGCACTATTTTGCATCCCTACTATATGAGAATCAAGTTTGAACTCCTAAGCAAAATAATCTTGTGGCACCTAGTATATAGACCCAAAAAAATCCAGCCATGATTAATGCTAACATATGAGGTTTGGAGGAAAAATTCTACCTCTGCACAAGACATACTTCTACAACAACAACAAAACCATTTGCAATGCTATTGTCACAATAATTTGCTAATTGAGACCGTCATTTAGTACATCCTACTTGTGAACATACTGCAAAACTGGAGTTATTAATAAACGGCCCACTGCAAACATATTGGCACCCACAACAAGCCCATGCCCTCTGGCTCTACACCACGCACAATCAAACGGTTGGTGCCCATCCAGTAGAAACGGCATAGCCCACCCGAGTGTCGAGCACATAGGCCCAATCCAACTCAACGACAGCTCCTACCGATCCACCGTGCAGCGCCATCTTACCAGCAACCGGAAGCACATACGGCAAGTCGGCAACTCACCCAGCAAACCCAACCCCACGTCTCTGTCCCCGGACTAAGAGATTCGGACCAATCCAGACCAAAATTCCGCGGCCATGGCCTCTCCACCAGACCGTGAGAAGCGCACTGACCAAACCCGCCGGCTCACGAACCCTAGCCTAGCCCTGGCCACGGCAAGCCCGCCCCGTTCAACAACGGGACGGCCAGGTCAGGCCTAAAAACGCATCCGCGGGAACGAGCAGATTCGCAAGGAGCTGTGGCTGCACAGATCAAGAGGAGAAGGAGAGCGGCGACGCCGTGGACGTACCTTGCTGGAGGGGTCCACTTCGATCTCGAAGCTAGAGCCCTTGAGGGTCTTGATGGAGACCTTCATGGCGGCGCGGCGCCCGCTCCTCCCCCGCGTCGCGCTTGAAAGGGCGGAGGAAGAGTGGGGAAGGGGAAAGAAGACGAGGGAGAAGAGAGAAACGGCGGCGTCGTGGTGTGGGGCGGTAGAAATATAAAGGGAGGGGGCGATTTGAGAATATCTTCCTCTTTCGCGGTTTGGACCTCCAGAGGGAGGGTATTTGTACAGAAAGGCCATTAAGGTTTCACATAACTCTTTTTTTTTATTACAAAGTACAAGAGATATTTTTTTTACGAGAGAGTACAACTCAGAGATTAAACAACATGCGTAAACTTTACTCCTATAAGCATCTTTAAAGACTAATCCGGCAATTTTCAAAATTGACAAAGTCACCATTGACGCATTGCTATCCAGTCCACGTCACCACATTGTCTATCGCTAAAAGCACAACGTCATTAAATTCTAAAAAATTTGCTCCTACATAAATCAAATACAAAACCTAAAGTGCTACTAAGGCTATGATAGCAACTAGGTTACAGACTCTTTCACTCATTTTGGTACGAGCTTTCTCAGCACACGACAACGGTTTGATTTGGTGCTTCATCACATACTCCATTTTTATTTTGTTGACGTTAAGACAGCTGAACTAGTGCAAATTTGAACTAGTGCAAATTTGAAGGGAGTACGCAGAAGGTATCTTTGATCATTTGTTCGGAACAATCTGCCCAACACATATTTTGTTGTCCTTGTCCAGCACTGGGATGCTCTACAAAGCACAAATGCCCGGGACGAAGGATCACGAAGTAGAGATTGAGTATCAAGAAAATGCAATTCAGACAAGGTTATGTTAACACTTAAAGTAGAAATACCTGTGCTTCTTAGTTACGAATACAATTTACAAATTTCCGAGCCAATAAAGAACAAACACCTCAGGATAAGAAATACTAGTAAATCAGAGTCGCTGATTTTCAGATGGGAACAAGAACAATCAACTGACTTCTGCAATGCAGGATGATCAACTCCTTAGACAATATTTGGCCCTAACTGATGCCGCTGTGCAGTCATTCGTATGTGATCGTTTGAATCTTACAAGATAATTATCCTTCAATGTAATGAACTGCAAGCCATAGGCATCATGGATTATTTCAGTTTCTTACGAGACTGGATAACATTTCAAACAGGGTAGAAGGTACCAAGATAACCAGAGCTGGTAGCAACTGTGCATTACAAGTTCTACTACAACTAGAAGCTCTATCAGATTAGTTGGTACAGCAACGGTGCCCTATGCAGATTTGGGATACCGAGAGAGAGAAAAAACTTGGGGGAACTGTAATAGGAAGAACGAGTATCAGAAGCTCAATCACTGGCGCGGGTAACCATGGGGGTCATGCGATCCCCAAGGCCCAGTGCCATAACGACTTCCAACTGAAGGATAACCACCATCATAGATGCCTTGCAAACCCATCCCAGGTGTTGACAGAGATGATCCATAAGGCCCCTGGCTGCTGAAACCTAAAAGTAAACTTTGTTATAGGATTAACTGCAATTGTATTTTAAGTAGCGTACATGCAAATGGAGGAGAAAAAAAATTACTAGGTGTCCTTCTCTTCGCAATATCAGCCCTCAGCTTCTCAGCTTCTTGAGCCATAGCTACGAGATCCTTCTCCATTGCCTGCACCTGTGCTGTCAGCTCTGGCTTTGCCTTCTTTTCATACTCCAGAGTAGCCCTACAATGATATCATCAGTTAGATGCTCTTTTACTCAACAAAATGATAAAACGAAAAAAGCAGTCACACAACAAATTAAAAATGAAGGCAGCAATCAGTAAACATGATCCATCACGAATTCAAAATGCAACATCCATTCTGTAAGAGAAGACAACGCCATAATTGCTCAATACCTAGTCTGGATCAGTTCCTGCCTCAGAGCATCACGTTCAGCTATCATATCAGGTATTTTGTGGCTTTCAGATTTCTGATGCTCGAGCTCTTTTAATAGATCCTGAACCTTTGCAGATAACTCTTGCTTCAAAGACTGTAATTTACCTGCTTCAGATCGCAGATGCAAAGCATCTTGCCTAAGGGGTTCTAAGGTGCGTAGCTCAGCTTCTAGCTTCAGATTCCTCTGGGTCAGCTCCCTCAATTCAAGTGCTTTCTCTGCACGGAGCTTAGGTATTGCCTGACTTGCGACATGCAGATCTTCTTTGAGGCGAGGCTTAGCTTGTCTAAGATTAACAATTTCATCCGCCAGACGCTGGTTGTCTTCACGGATTCTCCGCATCTCACCACGGCGGCTAGACAATTCCTCCTCCAAGCGACGCGGAGAGATAGACCTTGCTCGTACAAGCGGCGGAGGTGGGTCATCACGGAATCCTCGAGGCTCGTCATAGTATTGGCGAGGCGCACGATGCCTTCCTGCCATCTATAGGCCCAAATGAAGAATAATCAGATTAGTTGGACAGAAGCGTAAGAATAAGATAATCACAAGGATATACAAAAGAGAATAAAATGCATGCATGCTGCACTAGATGTATATAAATAAACGTGAACCGTGAAATCACCCCACTTCACACACAAATACTAACATCCAAGCCTTTGTCAAATTTACCCGTAACAACAATGGACTGCATGTGAAGTTCATTCTCAGGAAAGGTCCTTTTCGACATCTTCACAGGCCTCAGAGAACTGAGTGTAAACAGTTTCTTCAGTTAATTGATAAGGTCCATCTAACTAATAAGCAAGTGATATCAATTAACAGTTTCTTCAGTTTTTATCATGACATTCTTCAGTTAATTGATATATGTAATGATGGTTCATTTCAACGTCATGATAAAAGTATACAAGTATGTGACCATAATTTGCAATAGCCACATTCATTCTCAGGAGTTAGGATGGTGATGGAAAAGAATACTAGCGCAATTTGGGGAACTGTGAAAGAAAAAAAAACAGGAATGACGGACAGTAAGGATCCGTGCGGTTGGAGGGCAAGGTTGGAAGGGTTCATCGAATTCATGTTTTTTGGTATGGAACTATCCAGTTGCTTATTGGTTTGTTAGATGGGACAATTAAATCTTTTGCTTGGTTGGTTGGATTAATGTTGGATTGGATGATTCAGTTTTCTAGTTTAGTTGAGGAAAAAATTACTAGGTGTCCTTCTCTTTGCAATATCAGCCCTCAGCTTCTCAGCTTCTTGAGCCATAGCTACGAGATCCTTCTCCATTGCCTGCACCTGTGCTGTCAGCTCTGGTTTTGCCTTCTTTTCATACTCCAGAGTAGCCCTACAATGATATCATCAGTTAGATGCTCTTTTACTCAACAAAATGATAAAACGAAAAAAGCAGTCACACAACAAATTAAAAATGAAGGCAGCAATCAGTAAACACGATCCATCAAGAATATCAAAATGCAACACCCACTCTGTAAGAGAAGACAACGCCATAATTGCTCAATACCTAGTCTGGATCAGTTCCTGCCTCAGAGCATCACGTTCAGCTATCATATCAGGTATTTTGTGGCTTTCAGATTTCTGATGCTCGAGCTCTTTAAATAGATCCTGAACCTTCGCAGACAACTCTTGCTTCAAAGACTGTAATTTACCTGCTTCAGATCGCAGATGCAAAGCATCTTGCCTAAGGGGTTCTAAGGTGCGTAGCTCAGCTTCTAGCTTCAGATTCCTCTGGGTCAGCTCCCTCAATTCAAGTGCTTTCTCTGCACGGAGCTTAGGTATTGCCTGACTTGCGACATGCAGATCTTCTTTCAGGCGAGGCTTAGCTTGTCTAAGAGTAACAATTTCATCCGCCAGACGCTGGTTGTCTTCACGGATTCTCCGCATCTCACCACGGCGGCTAGACAATTCCTCCTCCAAGCGACGCGGAGAGATAGACCTTGCTCGTACAAGTGGTGGAGGTGGGTCATCACGGAATCCTCGAGGCTCATCATAGTATTGGCGAGGCGCACGATGCCTTCCTGCCATTTATAGGCCTAAATGAAGAATAATCAGATTAGTTGGACTGAAGCGTAAGAATAAAATAATCACAAGAATATAACAAAAGAGAATAAAATGCATGCATGTTGCGCTAGATGTATATAAATAAACGTGAACCGTGAAATCACCCCACTTCACACACAAATACTAACATCCAAGCCTTTGTCAAATTTACCCGTAACAACAATGGACTGCATGTGAAGTTCATTCTCAGGAAAGGTCCTTTTGGACATCTTCACAGGCCTCAGAGAACTGAGTGAAAACAGTTTCTTCAGTTAATCGATAAGGTCCATCTAACTAATAAGCAAGTGATATCAATTAACAGTTTCTTCAGTGTTATCATGACGTTATTCAGTTAATTGATATATGTAATGATGTTTCATTCAACGTCATGATAAAATTATACAAGTGTGTGACCGTAATTTGCAATAGCCACATTCATTCTCAGTAGTCAGGATGGTGATGGAAAAGAATACTAGCGCAATCTGGGGAACTGTTGAAAGAAAGAAAAAAAATAGGAATGGCGGATAGTAAGGATCCGTGCGGTTTCAGGGCAAGGTTGGATGGGGTCATCGAATTCATGTTTTTTGGTATGGAACGATCCAGTTGCTTATTCATTTGTTGGATGGGACAATTAAATCTTTTGCTTGGTTGGTTGGATTAATGTTGGATGGGATGATTCAGATTTCTAGTTTAGTTGGTGGGATGGAGCTGTACAAAAACCACGTATCTCAGCTCCAAATCTCAATACACATGCAAACTCAAAAGCATCAACACATGTTATCACATGAAGCAATATTTAGCAAGGTTATTCCTTCACATATATAGAAATTCCAAACATAAGTCCGATGATCACATACGTATAGCAATTTCAAACAGTTGCAGCAGTCCTGTAAATTGAAAGGTTGGTCCCTGTGTCCATCTACAGTACGTATCTAAATGCATACATTCAGCAATAATCTACAGATGTATTTCTCAGGTCGAACAATTTCAGGTGTGGAACAAATTAAGGTGCCGTGCATCTAAACCCTTGTTTCTTCGAAGATAAGCTAGAAGTTCTCGGATTTCGTGTATCACTACTGAGGACCAGATAGAGTACAATATAAGCAACATATACAATCCTAGTCACATTAACATCATGAACAAATTAAGAGCATGAAATGAACTAGCAAATTGAACGATTTGTACTGCCCTTCAAGGCTTCAACATGAAGCAATTCATCAGTCTGACCCTGAAACCTATACCTAGATGCTCATGCACAGAGGCGGACCGAGCAATAGGGCGAGGTAGGGCGCCAGCAGAGCAGAGAAACCTCTCTCCTCCGAGAGATGAAAATTCCCCTCCCAATCCCCATATCATCCCTGATTGGGATGAAATCTTCGGGATCGACCCATCACCACTACGTCCAGCCTAAATGTCAACTACAAAAGGAGGGGGGGGGGGGGGGGGGGGGGG
>LAPY01000038.1:141327-153136 GCA_000970635.1 Eragrostis tef
AGGGCACGCCGCCCCGCCGATCGATCGGCCCGGCTTGGCTCGGCCGTGAGTCAAGCGGAAAAAGAGGAGCCGCTGGAATTTCCTCGCACCGCGGCAAGCACGCAAGGAATCAAGCGAGGGAAGAGAAGCGATGGGGCGGAAGGGTTCCGGTTCCAGCTGAGCCCCGGACACGGACGCGCAGGAGCGAGGAGAGGACAGAGAGGGAGAGGCGGACTGGCGGTTGCTGCGGCGGCGGCGCTGGGTTTGATGAGGAAGGCTGGAGCAAAAGGTATATGCAATCCTAGATCTTAGAAATCCAAGTAACCCCGCGGCTACTGCTTCACCGCCTCCGCCGCCTCCTGATTGGTTGGGGATTGGACTCGCGGCCGCCGCCAGGGAGATCACCCAGTTTTCCTCTTGTTTCTTCGTCTGCTCTGGATGAAGGGCAGGTTCCCGCCCGTTGGACGTCAGATCTGCTTTGCCTGAGGGATTTGGACTGCTGGCCACGGAGTTGTTCTCTTCTAAGGTCAACCTACGGGCTGCTGTCTCTACTTGTCTGCGGGAAAGAGGTGTACATCAAGAATTCTTGCAGAATCCAGATCTACCTGGGTCACTGGGAACATATTGTTTTCGAAGAAGAGGAATTGGTGTTTTCTCTGGGGGTGGAGGCCGATGGCTGACGGCAGATGGCAGCTGACTTGACTTGCGGAGGAGCTGTTCTGTTGTTTTGTCGCTATGGGTTTCAATTCCACCAGGAGGATCTTGGTCTAGCTTCTGGCTTTCAATGTGCGCTGCAGGATAAGATTGCTTGTTCAGTGATTTGCTTGCGCTCTGCTGGAAGTTGATGCTGTTTTACTTGAACTAGGAGGGTTCATATTGTGGATATCTCTCGCTGGACAACGGGTGGCCAGAGGCGGCTGTGTGGCCGCGGAGGCATTATTAGTTTTTTACACTTGCTTATGTGCATGCTTTCTGGACTATGACGCAATTATTCTTCGATCAGTACCGTAAGCTTTGGCCGTGTGATGCTCAATAGCAACCTTCTGTTGTTTTTGTTTTCCAGAGGGATCAACTGGATCCAAGGGTGCGATTGATGTGCATCGATCTCCTGTTTCCATTCCAGTAAAAGGAAGGCAATCTGATTTGATGGTACGCTCGTAATACCAACATGTTGGTTCCTGCCTCGCTAAACTGTCTACCTAGCTAAAAGTTTGTTTCGGTTCAGTTTGCTAACAGACTGGTATCAGCTGCATTTTTAACTTTCTGCTGTTTAGGTTCTTACAGCCAGCTTGGTCTATTTGCAGATCAAATTTTGCAATTGCACTGGCCGGTCGTCATCGTCATCACTCCGTAATCTCAATAACACAGGTATTTCAATGACCTGCAAAGGCTGTAGTGGTGACTCAACGGCAGACAGAGGCGGGCCTTCGTGTAGCAACAAGCTTAACAGGATGGCTTTGCCTAGACCAATAAATCCTGAGGTCAGATGGAATAGTGTAAATAGAAAACAAAGAACTGCAAGGAGAGCAAGGACTTCGTTCTTTGGAGGGGACATAATGAAGGATGAACTAAAATCTTTCTATGCATTTGGCAATGCTATAAATCGAGAGAAGTCGCAGAAAGATGCTCCGGTCTCCGATTCTGAGGAGGTTCTTCCTTTTGTCCTTTGAAATATTATAAAATATCAGTCAATACGTATGCCAAGTTGCTGAATGATTTTATTTATCTTTGCAGCATGGGGTATCCATTCTTGGTAGACGCTTTAGTGACCCCTTGGGAAATGTTCCTATAAAAAAGAGAAGATTTCATATGGATTGCTCACCATCACCTCCACCCACTCCATTACCAGGGGATCCGTACGAAAACATGTTGAGAAGCTGTTCTGGAGGCATCCCATTGTATGAGAAGCGTCCCAAGGTTAAGATGCTTGAAGATGAATGCAAGGAGGAACATAGAGGTCCTTTTGATTTCGATGATTTTTCTGGTATATCAATACTTGCTGCTGCTGCTTGCGAGAGTGAAATGGATAGTGACATGTTGAATGGGTTGTGCTCAAAGTTAGGTCATCCTCTTGAAGAAAGGAAGCTGGAAAAAACTACTAGTAGCACTGAGAATCTCCTACATGACATGAAGGGGGATAAATCAAATGTTCTGGAGGCTTCAAATTGTACCTACGATGTACCTGTCCAGTCATCATATTCTGCTCCAGATACGAAGCCGTTGTTTGCTACCAAACCAACTAGCTCTGACAATCAGGATGAATCTGCATCT
Organism: Eragrostis tef; assembly: GCA_000970635.1. Classification (NCBI taxonomy): domain Eukaryota; kingdom Viridiplantae; phylum Streptophyta; class Magnoliopsida; order Poales; family Poaceae; genus Eragrostis; species Eragrostis tef. Next base: position 143,578 of record LAPY01000038.1, read on the forward strand.
GCTCCCAAGGTTAACTGTTCACTCTATTCTGCATTGGACAGTGCAGACAAAGCAGAGATTGCTTCTGATGCTAAGTCTTCAAGTATTGCAATGCTCAGTGACTTGGGTAATCCAGCTACATCTTTGGCCTGCTCACAACATGGAGCTACGGAGACCAAATATGCCAATGCTACTCGTGATTCTAGGCTACATTGGGATCTGAATGTTGCAATGGAGGCATGGGACACAGATTGTGGTAGTGATGATCATGGTGGCCCTACAGTTGCTACGGCGAGCAATCATAATGATGTCAAAAATGACATGAACAAGCCAGAGCTACCTCATGATCATGACTCGATAGATGCTGGTGATGCTCCTGATCATTCTGCTGACCAAATTCACGTGGTTGACATACCAAAAGATGTTAACAAAATGGAGGAAGGTGATTTTACCGTTGGCAGTTCATCTCAGCTTTTGCAACATCAGTCTTCCCAGAACTTGCAGGTATTGAAATCTGAATCAATAGGGAAAGATATCTCTGAAGAAACATTGAATTTGCCTGACCAGCAGAAGAGCAGGTTTGCTTCTGCTGTGGTACACCTAGGGTCTGATCCAGAGTCCATTCTTGGCACTGAGCATTTTCCTTCAACTGCAAATGTAGAGAAGAATGAGGTCTCTCACCTCTCAGCTGCCAGTTCCAAAGGTTTGTCCCATATATCTTATGTGAATGGTCATGTTGGAGGTAATTCAACCGAAACAAGCGAACTGGGCTTCACAGTGAGGCCTTTAGCAAGCAGGCTTGTTTCTGAGGAAAGCACGAACCTTCCAACTGTAACTGCATTCCATGGAAGAATTACTGATGTAGGCTGGAGCGATAACAAACTTGAAGAAGCTTCGGAACAAAGCATATCTGAATTGAAGAACCAGGAGCTTTTAGATGATTCAGGAACTAGTAAAATGCACCAATCAATTAGCAAGAAGGGTGAACATGCAGAAAACCTCACTCATCCAGAGGACAATCTGGGGTCTTCTGTTTGTGATATGACCCATGTGCATGAAGACGATGGTGCTGATGCAATGATTAATTCTAAAGACTGTTTAGTTACTTGTGCCAGCAGTAGCAGCGCTGAAACATATTACATTTTGGGTGCGGTCCAGACTCCTGCTCTGAGTTCAGAATGCACAAAACCAGTTGTTACTGATGCAGGCAGTATTGTGGATTCACAGGCTGCAGGCCATAGCTACAAAAACACATATGGAAATGAGCTTAGGAAAGTTGCATCAGATACTTGCATAGAGCACTGCTATGAAACTGATGCATCTCATTATAGCAAAAATGCAGCTGGAATTGGAAAAGTGGATGCTGAAGAGGATGATTCTCAGTATGAAGATGGTGAAGTTAGAGAATCTGGTGATTGGGCGGGTGATGCATATGAAGAAGTCAAATGTGGTACCTGGCACTATCAGACATCAGATTACAAGAATGAATCAGTAACCCCTGACATGCCTCCTCTCCTTATTGACTCTGCTTCAAAGAATGTGGGTATTCCTGTTAGTTACAGAACACAATCCAGAAAGGCAGATGACAATGTTTCACCTGCCTTGTCTAAGCACTTGGTGTCAACAAACTGCTTGGATGCTGGATCTGGTGCTAGTGGGAAGGCTTGGTGTATTCATTCAAGAGTGACAGGTCAAACTGAGATGTATGAGATAAACCCAGGCCGAGAAACTGTCGGATCTGCTGCAACAGTCAGCCAGTCTGAAAAGTGCAATGATGTTCGAGGTGATGATCTTTTAAGCATCAGAATGAAGAACACAGATTGGGACATGGTTTCTGAAGAACGGAGACACTCTCAGCGTGATTCAAGGGACCGAGCGGATTCTTCTAACCGGTATGTATCAAGCTCATTAGATGCTGCTGGAGGTGACGGGTCGTTGAGAAGGACGGGATTATCAGACAGAGATGTGCAACGACTTGAACGGCCACGGTCATTCGACAGACCCCTCAGAAATGTACTGAGCAGGTATATTTTGAGTGAATTTTGTTTAGTCATCTTATATGTAATTCAACTCCTGATTATACAATTGACTCTACTACCCGTTTTATGCAGATCCGACGATGGTTATGCCTCAGGCTCAAAAGCTGAAAGGGCGATTGATTCTCATAGATCAAATGTCGCGTGTGATGTACCACGCCGTATTCCAGCAGGCAACCGGGACGAGCAGCAGGTGGAAAATTCAAAATATCCTCATTCTACTCGGCACAAGTCCCCTGAGTGTTATAATTATGGCTCTGCTGGTCCTAGAAATGCCGCAGAAGCTACCGTCGCAAAGATGGAGAGCAATGGCTTTGTTGTTGCGCGTGATGGCACTTTGGTAAGAGCTGTTGATGCTGCAAATGTTGGTCACATAGCAAGAAGGATGATAAACACTAGTAGCTCATACCGTCCTTCATCTGGACGAGGTTCTCCAGTTGACAGGGATGGAACATGCAGGTTGTCCAGAGGTCCGGCACAAGCTAGGGAAGCATCTTCAGAACGACAGTTTGGTACGAATAGTAACTGTTCTCGTCGATATGGTCCTCAGATGGAGAAAGAGCATACTTCTCATGGAAATTTGAGTTCAGTTCGTTGCTCTCTACCCAGTCGACAACGGGGTATCCCGACAGGTAGAGCATCACAGAACCTTTCGCATGCTCACAGCAGATCTCCTTCTGGATCAAGGTCTCGATCTCCACATGATTGGGCATCATCTAGGAACAGAAGGAAAATTATGGCAAATGGAGGTTCAACTTTACGGAGGCCTAGTAGATCTCCACCTAATCGCATGGCCAGAGTTAGAGTGGGCAGCATGACTTCACCTAAGAGACAGCCTGAATATGATGATCGAGCTATGCGTTACAGCCCTCCATCTAGAAATCACAATTACCCCCATGCCTCAGCATGGGTTGACGGAAGGAATAACTCAACAGTAGATCTTTCTGATCATACTAAAAGATATTCGAGGAGAAGCCCTCAGAGAATTACCTCACGGAATGACAGATTTGATGTAGTGGAATCTCAAGGGAGATCCAGGGCCGGAGAATTCTACCACCCAGCACAGGGAAGACTTCCTTATGGCTATGACAGGGGAAATAAGCATGATAGGCATGGTGATGATCAAAGGGAATATGGGGATAGATATCAAAGTCATTCTGTCAAGCCATATGACCGGAACGATGTTGTAAAGCAATTTCGAAATAATACCGGAGATAAATTTCGAGCTCGGATTTCTGCTCCTAGATCACCAGAACACCAAAGAAGGGCAAGTCCTCGGAGATTTGACAGGAGCTTTGAGAGGTAGCTGGCGGCGAATTTGCCTAAATGATTGAATTCAGGACGGAATTCAGTTTCTGCAACTTGATGCTGGACCCTGTTGACAGGGCTTGTATTCTACTTCTGTCCATGTGTTCAAGACAAAAATATTCTAGAATTATGCAGAGGGGAATGCAGATTACATCGGTCGTAGATTAACTTCACAATTTTCCTGTTTTCGCTTGTAAATATTTACATTGATCGTAGAATCACAATCAGGGTTTTCAGCTTTATGGCTGTTTTTTTGTTCCTTAGATATTTCTTGCGTTTGTCCCTTGTGCTCCTTTTAGCGGGCATTATCTTATCCCTGTATAAGGTCCATTTAAAGTTTTAAACATGATGAATCAATTAAATTTGAGCTCAAACTTCTGGTGTATTTCTTATGCGTCTGCTCTTCATCTGACATTTTGTACGATCCAAGTGCTAGTACAGAATGTTTTATATGCGAATATATATTGAATCGACAGTGCTCGAGGCCATTTGAACTGAGAGGTGAGTAATTCTTTTTATCAGTTTTTTTTTTCTGTCTTGAAGCTGACCTTGACATTCTTTTATCAGGAGAAGGTGAACATTGTGCTCTTGTATATCCAATAGGATGCCATTGTATTGTGGCCATTCTGGCTTGTGTTCCATTTTTCAAGTATATTTAATCATGATTGATTACTGAGTACTGGAGCAAGCCTCAGCTTTCTGTCTTCCTGCTGCTTGTAAGTCCTTGCATCATACCATTTTCAAATGTACAAGGGATAGCTCCTATTCCATAGGAATCAAGCAAACAAACATATTACTACTTTCAGTATACTGTCAGTATTAGTTTGTGATTAAACGGTTTTAAACAGATGTCTTACTTTACTTTATAATAATGATGGGAAACTCTCATGCCTATTCGAGGACAAAAAATTGTTGCAGCTGTCATTGTGGTAAGCCTGATCTGTTGGAGTCAGGTCCTGATAGAACTCCAATTAGACAGCATAGCATGGTTTTTCATCTTGTCAAACGGGCCAGTAAGAAGTTCTGACCTGATTGATTTATTCTTAATGGTAACAATACTTAATGTGATATAAGTATAATTTTTAGTAGAAAACTGGTGAACAGGCCACTTAATACTAATGGATAAACATTTGCAATGTTTGTTATATGACAAATGGCAAAGAGAACATGTTAAGTTTTGATAACAATTATAACATCATTTGATTGATTATTTGCTTGTTTACGTATCATGTTAGCATGCAAATTATTAAGTAGGTCAACCTGACTGGTCTTATTGCTGAAAATGTTGTGTTGCACTTCTCAAACCTGTGAAATCCACTTGTCTCTATTTCTGAAAGCTCAAAATGGATGCAATTGCGTTATGGTTCATGTTGATTGCTGGGTAGGGAAATACGGAGTATTCATTAGTTGACTAGTTTTAGTGTAGATTTACATATTATTTTCTCAACATAACTGACTGACATGGACAGACTGTCATTCATCAATCCTGTTTATAGCATATTTTGTACCCTACCAAGCCAAGAGCAGGCATCCGTATTTCACCTACCTAGTTGTTTGTGGTATAAATTTGAGTTGTTTGGCCGTTGTAATTCATGCATATTCTGTTACCACGTTAAAGCACTTATCTTTTGACAAATGTGATATTTAGTATTAGTGCATGAAGATGTTTGTCTCGCTGATTGGTACATTCAACATAACATCACTTGGGACAGTTGTATGAGCCATTTGCTCTGATGCTGTAATCCTGAGTGCATCATCAAAGTAAATATTATGTGCTACAAATAATGGCATCAGGGTAACTATAGATATTCCAGTTTCCATCTTTCTTTATATGGTTTCCTGATAGTCTTTAGTTTCCATCTTTCGCAGTATTCTGTAGCATAATAAAATGTCAAGGGGGAACTTAAATACTTCCATGGGAATCAACATTCAACAATAGAGAGGTGGATTATGTACATAACAGACCAGTATCCAAGATATCTGCATGACGGTTTTGGTTTTGCTTGATTACTTGAAAACCTATGTTATCACATAGACAATGATGTTCAATTGTCCTCCAAGTTTTTCTTTTCCTGTTAAACATCCTCCATCCCCTGTGTAAATTCATAGGGACACTGGCTTATTCACAGATCACGATATGGTATTGATGTTGGGTGTTGGTTCAGACACTCACGGTACAAGGCTTGCCTATTTTTAGTTCAAACCTAGCCTCAGAATTTTGACAATCAGTCCGGTTCAGAGCTAACAGCATCCACATCTCAGGCCTTTTTGTTTCCAGGTGGAACCATGTTGTTGATTGTTAGCGTATGTCGAAGAAAACTTAAACGGTGGGTGGTGGCGTATTCGTTTAAATATACTGGACTATCTGTTGGTTGAAACTGAACTCTTTATATATTTTATTTGTTTTCCTCGGTAGACATTAGACTGACAAGCAGCTGTTGAAAATTTCTGGAGCACTTTATGATTGTTTAGATCTATGGCTGGCCATTTTGCCGCTGTTGGGATCAAACAGACACTGGCTTATACTACCTCCGGTTGCAAATTGATGTCGCTTCAGACACAAATGCTAGCTCATTTTGCACTAAAAAACCCTGTCGGAGCGACATCAAAAGAAAAATGGAGGGAGTAGTTTGTATGCAGGAAATGCTCTGCACCTTGCCTTCCCTGTTTCACAAACCTCTAATAAAGATTTGCAGAAAGACATCACATGCCATCTTGAGACAGACAAGTGAGAATCTCTTGAACCTGTTGCAAAATGTGCTTCTCAAGCTTCTGCGAAATGCAAGAGGTTTGAAGCCGCTCATGGAGCATCCAGATGGTTTGGCTAACTGTGACTTGGGAAAGAGCTAACGAGTTGCACGAATCAGCACCCAGAACAAAGATTCTCAAATCAGTGTACTGTTATATCGCATCCGATTGCATCTATGTCTGCACAACATATTTGCATGCTCTCATCGTGTCACGGAAGGTTTTTGTGGGACTGGCATCCTTGTTTGCTTCAATGATAATTTGTCCATTCAGTTCCACTGCAATAGAATCACGAAAACAAGTATATTAAATTATCCCTTCAATTATAATTTTGAGGGTCCTCACGCAATAAGGTGAATTGTGCTCAACCAATCCCTTCAATTATAATAGTTGTGTAGTGAAAACAAAAGGTGCCTGTCTTTCCGAAGATACCCCAAAGCTCTAGTAGTCTACGCCCTTTGTCCTTTATTCAACCAAAGCACCGACATTTTTGTTCATGAATTAACTTGTTTGCCCCTAGCTTGCCATTGTGAACAATATTAGAACTTCTTTTTTACTGGTTCGTTCTAGCGTCCAGGAGGCAAGACCATTGGAATATCGAGCTGGCACATGGTAGTTGCACTCCGAAAACAACGGAAGTAGCATTTTATATCACATATCGTTCCCACGAAAATATAGGATATGACATCCTTGTTTTCTTGCTTTCGAGACGAAGAAACTCCAACATGTTGGTAGTCCTGAAGGGCTAGTCTGTTCACTGTATTCATTTGCCCTCCCTGTTCCACAAACCTCTAATAAAGATTGCAGAAAGACATCAACATGCCATCTTGAAACAGACAAGTGAGAATGCAAGAGGTTTGAAGCCGCTCATGGAGCATCCAGATGGTTTGGCTAACTGTGACTTGGGAAAGAGCTAACGAGTTGCACGAATCAGCACCCAGAACAAAGATTCTCAAATCAGTGTACTGTTATATCGCATCCGATTGCATCTATGTCTGCACAACATATTTGCATGCTCTCATCGTGTCACGGAAGGTTTTTGTGGGACTGGCATCCTTGTTTGCTTCAATGATAATTTGTCCATTCAGTTCCACTGCAATAGAATCACGAAAACAAGTATATTAAATTATCCGTTCAATTATAATTTTGAGGGTCCTCACGCAATAAGGTGAATTGTGCTCAACCAATCCCTTCAATTATAATAGTTGTGTAGTGAAAACAAAAGGTGCCTGTCTTTCCGAAGATACCCCAAAGCTCTAGTAGTCTACGCCCTTTGTCCTTTATTCAACCAAAGCACCGACATTTTTGTTCATGAATTAACTTGTTTGCCCCTAGCTTGCCATTGTGAACAATATTAGAACTTCTTTTTTACTGGTTCGTTCTAGCGTCCAGGAGGCAAGACCATTGGAATATCGAGCTGGCACATGGTAGTTGCACTCCGAAAACAACGGAAGTAGCATTTTATATCACATATCGTTCCCACGAAAATATAGGATATGACATCCTTGTTTTCTTGCTTTCGAGACGAAGAAACTCCAACATGTTGGTAGTCCTGAAGGGCAAGTCTGTTCACTGTATTCATTGGACTGGATTGTGTGTCAACCAAAGAAGAGTCGTTGACATGGGGCGAGGAGCAGTGCATGTCTCTCGGAAATAGCTTCAAAACCCAGATGCATCGCCTGGCTTAGGTTTCAAGCGGCAGCAGGACAAGTTCTTAGCCCAATTAGTTTTTAATCTCAACCAAAAGTGTGTTCCATTCAATAAACTAAATAATACCCATTGGCGTTTGACCTCTTTCTGCATGAGCCTGGAGCTCTGTGATACATCCAGTTCAGACTGAATCCTTGTAAAGTAAGGTTTATCACATTTCTTTTGTGCTAGCTACTTGCATCGAAGTTGACAACAGTAATGTTCCTTACCAGGTACTGTCACAGAAAAACATCTGGTGGAAGGCTGAAAGTCAGGAGAGCAGAATAAGGCCACTCAGAAAATTACCTGAAAGAGATTGACTTGGCCAGATGCCTTAAACAGGCAAGAAGATAGCAGTTCAATTTCTGAATCTTTAAAACATTTCCTGGCAGTGGAATTCAGCCTTATGTTTAGAGGGACTGGCCATCATGATCGGAATGCGGAGTTTCTCATGCTGTGGGGTACTCAACACTTGTGAATTGTGTGACAATTGGGAGTGGTCACATATTTGTACCCCACCCACTCGTAGCTTCTCATCACGCTCTAATGGAACTAGAAGCTTGAATCAATTTGTCAACTGAGATGCCTTTGCTCTCTCTATACATACAAGCAGTTTGAATATTGAAGATACGCCGCTTCTTTTCACTTAGTGGCAGGACTGATTGCCCACGCCAGTTGTGCTTAACTAGTGCACTTATCTTAAACGGTACCGGTTTTGCAACTTTATGCCAAAGCACACACTCGCCTCCCCCACTACAACTCCACGAACTAGTCTTAGCCCATTTGGCCCCCCGCTTTTCGGTCAAAAACATGCCAAAATTGCTTTTTCGGGGCCGACTTGTCTTCTTTACGGGCGGCGTGCGAAATAAAACCAAACATCGCGCGGGGAGAAGATCCCTCACTTCACAGAACTTATTGGAAAAGCCTAGGACAGAGTTCATTCACTTGCCTTGCTGCCCTACGTACTACTCATAGTTGATCCTAATTTGTATCTCTGATTGACTCAATCAGGAAGAGGAAGACTTGATAAAAGATGAAAAGAAGGGAAACTAGGGCTATTTTATATGAGTTTATATAGATGAAAGCTAAGATTGTTGGATGAGCGGAACATCTTCGGTTCGTTTCTTTGTGAGTTTGAGCTTTGTTTCCCAGTGAAATTTTCCCAGATAGGCCGAAGCAAAGGCGAAACCTCGAACCATCTCACGATGGGACCATTTATAACCAAGCCAACTTGTGTTCTTTTTTTTTTTTAAAAAAAAGAAATTACTAGTCGTTGTTCGTTACTTGTTGGTTCTCCTTTGTATATATATAAGCAGCGCGCCTAGTGCAACAAGCTGCAACTGGCACTGGCACTAGCGAACGAGCGAACAAAACAAGGCGGAAGCCAAGAGGCGCCTCGTCCAAGATGGCATTGGGCGCAGCAGCCGTCATCGTCCTCGCGCCGCTCGCATTGCCGATCTTCTTCTTGCTGCTGCTGCTGCTGCTGATCACGACACGGGCGGCGTGGGTCGCCGTCTCCTGCTACGTGGTGACGCCGCTGCGGATCCGGCGCGCCCTGGCCGCGCAGGGCGTCCGCGGCCCGCCGCCGCGGCTCCTCGTGGGCAACCTCCGCGACGTGTCGGCGCTCGTCGCCGAGGCCACCGCCGGCGACATGGGCAACCTCGGCCACGACATCGTCGGCCGCCTCCTGCCCCATTACGTCCGCTGGTCCAAGGCCTACGGTGAGTTGGTGTAATCGTGCATTATTTGCCGGCGGCCATGATCGCCGGAGAGAGAGAGAGAGAGAGAGCTGACCGGAG
>LAPY01000038.1:178870-203982 GCA_000970635.1 Eragrostis tef
AATGGCCCAGCCATATTTTTTCCTTACACCAAAGTTCATTACGATAATGGTTCCCTCCATAAGTTATCTTCTATGGACTAATTAAACTGTATATTTTTTTTGTGAATAAAAATCCCCTGGATGATTCGATTGAAGTGAAAACTTAAATAAGAATTAGGGGACAAAGCCCGTGATCGAGATTGGAGGAGGGAGATTACATGGCCAAAAGAAACTAAGTTATGCCACAAATACTGTAAGGCATGGTATGAAGGAGGGACGCGCCTACAAATTTCATCTGATTTACTAAACTTTTTCTTAGACAAGATTTCGTCAACTGGCTCATACTAGCTATGTTCAACTAGGAAATAAAGGCAACCCTGAAATTGCAAAACAATACAGTCCTTTTCGGCGCCATGAAGGTTTACAATGAAGACATTGTCAGAAATGATAGCAACAATTCAACTAACTGGGTCTCAAAGTAGCCAGGGCCCAGTGATATTGACCAGCTCGTAACAATTTGATCTTCTCATGGGGCCTATGTACAGGCCCAATTGTACGTTCCATATCGTACATTGTAAGGCCCACTAGTTTTCCAAACCAGGTTGTGCTATTCTCTCCGGCTTTTTTGTTCTTTTTGAATTTACATTTGCTTCAGCTTTTTACTTGTCTAAAGTTTTAACAAAATAAGGCAACAATTAAAAGCAAATTAGGCTGAGGTAGGCATAATTTGTTGGTTTATCGGATACAGTTTTGGTTCTTTGATTTGAGTGAAATGTTATTTCTATAATCCAATAGTAAGAGCTGCAACAACAATTGAGATGCAAACGAGGGGTAGAAATGCCAATGCCCCCATTATGTAAAAGAAAACGCGCAGAGAAATGTGTCTTCTCCAGTTTCTCTGAGATTCATCTCACTCTTTCCTATCCTTGCCTACCAAGGATAAAAAAGGACAAGTAAGCTTGTTTTGTTCATTTGCTCGGTTTAAGTTTGCCTCTCTTCTCTTGGCATGGATTGTTTTGCCTGACCTAACTTTGCCAGGAAAGGCTAGTGAGCAAGAGCACCAAAAACCTTTCCCTTCATTCGTACAGTGCCAACAAAACCATTGACTCCTTCCTGTGAGGTTTAGGCGCGTACCTGAACAGAGCTACTCTCAACTTCTCAAGCAACATTAATCACAGTTCTCAAGAAAGTTCTTGCCAAGATTCCGAGAAACCTTACAGTGAAGGCTCCCGTGCTTTACTGAACCTGAAGTGTCTTGGCCACTAAGGAACCTGAGGAGCCTTGGAACCTAGGATTGACATGTATCAGTAAAGCACACAACGAGATAACCTTCTAAAAGGGCAGTGCTATGGTAGTCCTTTCTCTCAAGTCTTGCATCCTACGGTGCAAAGGTAGAAATCAATCTGAGCCATTGATTTTGTAAAATTAGAAGTAAATAAAAAATTATAATAAATACACGAAATTAGAAGAATGGAAAGCTTCTATGTTGCTTTGTTTCTTAAAAAATACTTTTCAAATAGAAAAAAGAATAATATGGAAGAGTTTTCGCGGTGCTTTGCTTCTTAAAAGAATATTATGGCCCGTTGCTTAATTTTGGTAGTATGGCCCGGTGCTATCTGTTGCCATGGCAAGTTTTATAGTTTCTTTTTTGCGAGGGACAGAAAATAAGATGGCAAACACGTTGATTAATTTTGGTAGAATTGCCCCGTGCCATATGTTACCATGGCATGCAGATCGGTAGTTTATAATTTTCGTGGAAAAAACAACAACATAGGTGATGCATGTACCTCACCATCACAGATGCAGTCACGGCATGTGTGTTCACAAAACAAAACATGTATCACATTCATTCGAAAAGAAAGAAGAAGACCGAAGAAAAAAAAACTTGTATCAGGTCCATGCCAAAATGGTAAAACGTGCACATTCCAATAAAACGTATCATGTTCATGGCAACATGAAACATCAGGATTGTGTCAAAATAGCACCAAAATAAAAAGAAGGAAGAAAATCATGTTTCATGTAAAATCCTAGCCATTGTGGGGAAACCTGCCTATAATTATGCACTACTTTCCGATAAATAGCTATGGGGGCAAGACTTCATCTTTTGCCTTGAGATCTACTCAATTGAACAGTTCATAGTTATTTAAGACTACCATAGCAATTGGACGGTTCATAGTTATTTGAGACTATCGTAGCGGGAGCCGTCTAAAAAAGAGACCTAGATAACCAGCTCATGACTGGACCATCAAGCAGAGAAAGCTAATCATCAATACGATAGCAATAAACATAACATTTCTACCCTTTTCCAAATGACACGTTATTGCACTTGCACAGTGAGAAAGATTCCTTTAATCCATCATTAGTGATGACTTGTAGGTTTCCCGTACTTGATGGAGACTCTCTCTCTCTCTCTCTCTCTCTCTGACTTTCTCTCTCTCTCTCAACAAGAGCCTAGTGTGACCTACATCTTTGACAATGGCTGAAAAAGAGTCGCCAGCCATTTCTGTCTGCCAACTTCTTTTCAACTCCAAGGTTACTTTTCAGTTCTAGTCTTTATACTCTCCACACTAGGATCGATCAAAGTACGAAAATTGTTTCAGGTTCTAGGAAATCAGGGTGCATATTCATGTTTAATAGTCATGTCATAATGGTGATATTATGCTTCCGAACGTTAGATATGACCTAAACCTGAAATGGCTTATTCTAGTGACACTTGTGATATGACAAGGATCCAACTTTTTTTTCTTTAAAAAGGTGAGACCAGAACACTGTTGATCCATTGTCTATGCACATCTTAGTTTAATGAGGTCTTGTTGTTTTGTTAAAAGCTAGCAGGTGGGGTGATGTACTGATGTCTCCTCTTGTTTTTGGCCCGAGCATATCTGAATGGCTATCTTGCATAGTTTGCTCACCTTTTTTCCCTGCCCTCTTGCCCTTGGCATTTTCTTTCTTGTTCAAACATGCATCACATATAACATTATTATCTCAGATACAGTATTTCTTCCTAACTTCTCTATTGAAAAACTAGATATGTTGCACATCATGTTGTAGAGAGTTTGATTGTGACTTGTGTTTATTTTTTTGTCTGGAAATTGAGGTGCAAGATACATATGGAGATCTTATGTCCTGCAAGTTAAAGAAACTACTTCTGCTCAACTTCGTGGGGAAACAAACAGTGTTGAAGCTGCGCTTATTATTAGTCATGTAGACCAGTGTTGAAACCTATTTTCCTGTCTTGAAACTTTTTTTTGTGAAAGACTGCAATTGGGAGTTAGATATCACTTTGCATCCCGAAAATCTACTGCACCACTTGTCGCGAGACTGAGCCAACACCAACTTGCTGTACTGGTTGCAGATCAAATTCAGACTCTTTTATGCCCTCACTCGCATGCCACATCCTGTGTTGGCCTCAAGCATTATTGTAGCCCTGCAAATTGCAGAATGCATCATTTTACTCCGGATTTGAATCTCAGGCATCAGAGTACAAAACTGTGCCCACAGACGACCACAGAAAGTCAGATTTTCAATGCCCGAACGCGCGTGCAAAATCATTTTCGTGGTGTTGAACATGAAACAGTCGCCAAAAGGAATTTTGTGACAGAAAGATTATGCCATGAACGCAACGAAAATGACAAATCAAAACAGTTATCCGTTGTCTAGTCCCGGAGTGATAGTATTCCAATCCCTGGCAATGCAACAAAATGTCTCCAGTCGATGACCCTGACATGGCCAACTGGGGCTGGCTGAGGGGTGACACAGAGCAAAGGCGTGCAGTGCATGGCCCTAGATGATCCTGACGACCAAGGGAACCTGATGAATCTTGGTTCAGATAATCCAATGTCTAACCCTACACCTCGGGGCACAAGTTAATATCACCAGTTGAGCACCAGCCATGATCCAGCAACAATGGCATGCAGAGCTCTCAAACAGTGCAAATCATCCAACTGCTTGCGACTAATTGCTATCAAACCATAAAGAAGTTGAAGTCCAGTGCATGGTTTCATTTGGTTTCCTGCACCTCATGAAACATGTAACAGCAACTTGGACAGTGATGGCATGTGTCATGTATACATGTACGCGGCGATAATCGCAATACCCGGTAACTAATCCAATTTGCGCTTTCTGGAAACAAATACCAATCTATTTGCGAGCATCATGCAACAGATAAGAAGCACTAGAGTAGAGAGAAGCCTAGTCGTGCAATGTGTGTGGCATGGAAAGGCTTTCGCTTTCAATGGAGGTGCTGATTGGTGCTCTGACTTGAAGGCTTTTGGGGGTCCTCCTATGGATGGGAAGGATCTGGATCTTCTTTAATTCTGACGGGAATCAGAGGCCTGATCAAGAGCTGATGATGGACCCAGCTTGGTGCTTCCCCTGTTTGGAGGAGATTGTGATCTGTGCAGATTGCAGCAAGAACTGTCAAAAAAGATCATGCTCCCCATGTGAGCTGTAAAGTGCCGACTAAGCTATGGCGCCGTGTCAGTCAGAGACCATTTTAGGATTTCAGAAGGAAAAATAAGGAATAAGTGATTTCTTGTTAAAAGTTAGCCAGTCATTCTTGTAAGTGAAAACATTCCATACCCAAGGAATATTTGCTTGTATAGTTCGACGTTATTCAAAACAAATCATATTCAGTGCAACCATATAAATCCGAAGCAAGAGTACAGCATAACTGAACCGGGTGCGACGGCGATATAAATCTGAAGCATGAGGCCTCTCGATCACTTGGGTTGGTTGCTGGCGTTGATTGCCGCCGCCCACAGCAACGAAACCTGCCGAAGGAACAACGCAAGCAGGGGCCCTGGATGCGGGGCGGAATCGCGCTTTCCATGAAAGCAAGCTTGTCCGCTTCCACCGACCGTCTGATGCCTTCGGCCCTCCCATGCACATACGCTTTTCCTTTTTTTTTCGTGCTCAAAACCCATGTGAATGAAACTGTAGGAGCATATTTGCATACAAAGTAATGGACAAAGTCCAGTTTTTAGGCGATGATCGGGACTTCAGTAATGAATATGATCGGAGGCAATAGTTTGTAAAATTAATTATACGGTCAGAAACTCAGAATAAAATGCAACCGTGTCTACTCTACTATCTTATGCCTAGCAATGGATGACATTATAAAAAAAACAATCTGGTAATAAACTGTCCACCACTACTATTGTTGGAATAAAAAAAATTCAAAATTCAAGTGATCGCTTGATGATTGATGTAAACTGTAACTAAAAAGAATAGCGAGAATAAGCACATATACGGAGTAAAATCTATATGAAATGGAGCAATGAGATAATAATAATTCTAGAAGATGAAAAATGTGGAGCCCAAAAAAAGAGTAAAATTTGTAAAACCCCAGGTTTTATGGCTCTTTTGTCTCACAAAACCATATCTATTTTAGCTTGTGCCACTTAACCTCATGTTTTATGATCATGTTGTTTCACAAAACCTCATCTTTCAAAAATAATCATGAATGTATAACATGTGAACTATATCTTTATGTTTTAATGATGCCATTTTTGTAATCAATTTGATTAGTAAAACCATTTATTTGGATGCACATGTAATCTTCAAACACTACACCACAACATAGAATTACCGACAGTCAACAGTTGGTAATAGTGGACTGTTGGTCGCTAAAAATTTTTACATATAGCATCGGAGTATAGGTCGACAATTATTTACTTATACGTAGGGTCGGTAAAAGTAAAACCCAAGGCCCAAGGCCGAGCGAGAGTAAACCTAGCCTTTGTCTATCCTCTATCAACAACTAGAGATGGCTGCCTAGCCAGCCGAGCTGGGCTCGACTCGCTGTAGCTCATTAAAATATCGAGCTAGCTTGGCTCGGCTCATTAAAGTAAACAAGCAAAAATCGTAGCTTGGCTCGGCTCTATATGCTCACGAGCTAGCTAATTATAGCTCAACGAGCAAAAGATTCAAAAACACATTTTTAATAGCTTTTTAAATGGAGAAAGCAGGAACACATGCGCAAAAGCATATATCATCACTCGTACGTGCCTATCCGCCATCGATTGTTGCTTGTTCACCAACGTTGCAGTCTTCAAGAGGATGACGGATCGACAATCGGGCGTGCTCCTTTGTCGATGGCGGCAGAGACAGCGTTGGCGTGCGTAGATGTATACGTGGAGACGCAAACAGGTCCTTATACCGACGCCACTTATGCCAACCAACCAAGAGGGTCGGTAAAGGTCTTTACCGACTTATTGTGTGTCGGTGACAGGCCGTTTAGCGACTCACCGTGAGTGGCCTAAATTGAACCGTGGTGTAGTGAAAAATTGAAGTAGAATCCATAGCTAAGATTTATAAGGGTGGGGTTTTATAAAATAATTTTACTAGAATATTTGGGGTTAAGTGGCATGAGCCAAAATTTTTAGGGTTTTGTGCAACGAGCACGGTCTATGAAATTTACTCCTGAAAAAAACGTTGTAATAGTAAGAACACGTTCAAAACACGTGTACTTAAAATAAAACTTGTATAATAGTAATGGAAGGAAGGGTATGAAAAGGTAAACATAACTTGATGATAATACCAGGACATTACATTAATACCTACTATATACATATATATCCACATAATTACGCAGGCAGACAGCTAGTTCACTTAATTTACACTGAACACAATTAACCACCCGATTTTTCTCTCTACGACAATTTTTTGAATTATATTCCCGTTGATCCTGCTACCGTCCCTACTTGAGTCATTTTCTGAATTCTATTGCAATCGATCTCCTCTGCTCTCCTGGCTGATGGCAATAATGTTTTTCCGGGAGGTATCTTTGCTTGATCAAAAACGAAAACCATTTGCGGCTAAAGCATGCGAAAAGCCTGTGGTTTCACATGCTGACGAGTTGGGTCTCTTGGCGTGCTCGTACGTGTACCTAATTCAATCAATCATTTATAGTCAGGTTTTATTTCTTTTGTACCTTGGGTCCGTTTGTGCATTGTGCCCTTGCAAATTGATCATGACCAAACTGTTAGAAAATTCCTGGCTTGATACTTTTTTAGTTCCGATGATGACGTGGGAGCCACTCGGCGCAACAAGTGATTCCCTTATCCAATGTATATCCAAAAACAGCAACAAAATTTGACTCGATATATATTCGTCAAAGAACAATAATTTATGTGATTCGGATATATTCAATAGTTAATGGGTTACTCACGATATTTTCAAGTGGAAAAACAATTATCCGCTGTCTATTATATTTCAGCAAATGCAAGCTAGCAAGGTACAGCTGACATGGCTTCACGCATGCGAGACACAGCTTCAACCTAAATTGGATAAAATTATTTTCTCGTCAAAGAAGAAATATCTTAAGCGATTTGGATGCGCTCAACAATATCAATTTATTCGCATTTGTTTGAAGTGGGCACCTCTGTTTGTTCTTTTCTAGCAGCACGCAACAGCTATCAAGGTACAGCTGACATGGCTTCATGCATGCAGGACACATTTGAGATTTGACCAAAAATATGACGAGCAATCATAACAGGACCAGGTTCGATAAACATTTGTTTAGTGATGTGAAATATGGCTTACGAGGATGTGAAATGTTCTAGTTGTGCTGCTTAGGTGGCTCAAGCAGCTTGCAGAGGCCAAATTGAAAAGGCCCTGTACTCGTTTTCAAGGGAGAAAATAGTTAAATATTCGAGGAATATGCTAGCTTTTCATATGTTTTAGGGTCAGAAAGACAGAAAATTCTTGAATCTTCGTGGCCATCTATATTCTTTCCAGATCACGTCCAGACCAAGGATGCAAAGAACAGGAAGATGTCTTCACATATGTCTGTACGATTGGTATGGTCAGAAGCGACTGCCTCCTGAAGAAGCTGGGGTATCTAAGCAATATATACTTTGAACAAACATTAGGTCATCTCGTATGATATGGTTAAGTGGCCTCGCCGAGATCTTTAGGTGGTTTCTTGTTACTGCTATGCGCTTACACAAGTCTTGTTACCAACTTGTCTTCAATATTCGTTTGACGCCAATCTTTTCTGTGATTACAAAGTGACTTTGCTGATACGAATTTTTCCCCCCTCCGCGCACAATGATGTTAACTCTGTAGCACATAGACTTTGGTGAATCACGCACCAAATGCTTCTTGATGTAGACTCAGCAACCAATGTAAGATTATCAGTTTTTTCAGGTGGCAGTCACTTCTGAATTTTTCCAAAACGTGAGGCCGCCACTGAATTCAGGAAGCTAGGGCGGGGTTCCATGAACTCATGTGCACGCAGCATGAAACCACGGGAGGATCATCTAGAAATCCGGGGAAATGCCTCCGTGCTGCATTGGAGGGAGATAAAAATGGATCGGGAGGTGCGACGAGCTAGTGTAAACAAAATTTAGTTTGCAAACTTTCACGTCTTGGATGTACAAAAGACAGCTGTTTACCCTTGAATCAGGGCAATTTGAAAGCGTAGCTGCCGAGGTAGAAATAAATAGCATATCCATTTCACGACAGCTTGTACTGCATAGATCAATCTCAAAGTTTTTTTTAAAAAAAAAGCCTAAGTGATTCCAAACCACAACTTTCACTAATGGTATTTTTTGTTTCCATAAAGATGAAAATTGTTGTTATTATCATTATGAAATCGAGTTATGAGTCAAATATACATTGGTTAACCCTCCCTCGCAAAAAAAACATTGGTTAACCCTCGCAAAAAAATATATACATTGGTTAAGGGACAGTTGAGGTATAGAAGTAACTGTTTTCAATATTTTAAAAAATATGCACGAAAGCGAAAAGGAGCAGAGAGAATTGTCATACAGCGGTCAGTGGATCATCCGTATGATTTGGAAATGAAAAGTCTGTATGATTTGGAAATAAACTAGTACAGTGGTCAGGACTCAAGAAACTAGTCTACTCCTATACGAGACTACACCCATATATTCAAGGGTATACGTACAGGGGACACACATCTTGAGACGGACGACCAGCACGAGTGTAGTTCTCACTACGATATAGACCCATCGGAACCTGGTAAGAACTAAATTACTGATGGGCTCGCACCATGCCACCATCTTTTAGCACTTTATCTATTTCAAAATAATAAGTGTTATTTTAGCTTTAGGCATGAAAATTAAAGATAGATAAAAAGAAATGGATAGGTGAAGGAAGAAAGAAATAGAGAGAAAACTACATTAATTGAAAACTGAGAATGACACTTATTTTTGAAAAAAAAATTAATACTTAAAAAGAACGGAGTAAGTACTATCGTCATGTATTGCTGCCGTAGCGCTGTGAAGCCACCTTCACCCATAGTATCCACTACCTCTATGCAATCAATTTGAACGATAAATCTATTGCATCTAATATGTTGGGCTAACCACAAAACTTCTCTGAGTGCCTTGCTTCAGCCATTATGGTACGATTTTGATTCAGTTTCAATTGAACATTGTAATAAGAAAACTAACCAAGTGTCGTATGAGTTTGCTAGAATAGCTTTTATGTCAAGCAGTTTTTGTATTTGGGTATGAATCCCCTAAGAGCCAAGATTCTAGAACTTTCTAGTGAATGATGTAACTGTTTTCTTAAAATCAATAATAAAGTGTGGTTTCCTAACAAAAAACTTTGACTTAAAAAAAACTTTTACCTGCTACTACATGCCGCATTGCTAAATGTTTCGCTACATGCCGCATTGCTAAATGTTTCGCTATAGAGTTTGTGCAAACAGCTACAAGAAAGAAAAAAAAGGAAAGGAAGGGATTGATTTCAACAAAATGCGGCGAAGTGATTAACAAAAGGTTAGCTAATAAAGGTTAGCTATGCTCCAGTTTGCTAAGGTTTCATGTTGTACCATCTAAATTGACAGCATCACATTTCACCCATTATTCTTAATTAAATCATGTGGACGTGACGGATCGCATCTTACAACCTAGTATCAGTATAGTCACTCACTGCATGAGGTTTACTACACATCATCTAGTCAAGGAGAGGGATAATATGGACGGTGCTTATCGATGGACGAATCAGCTGGCTTTTCTTTTTTCTGTTCCAACGTTTATGTCCTTTGTATTTGTTTTCTTGTTTTATATATAGTGACATAGGAATCTCATGGAAAACTCAAAATACAAGAGAAAATCACAACTCTCAAGGGTATGAGAGGAACCTCAAATGTTGTCTGCCTTTGGTAAGATTTTTGCTCTTCCGACTGTCGCACCCAAGAGATGTTCCAATTTTCAGTTGGCCTGCGGTGGAGCATATTTTGTCCCGGTGTATTGAGATCTTGTTGCTGGATCATTGTGCATGATAATTTCATAGGAAGCAAGACATCAAAATATAAGCAGTGATAGTTAAAAAACCGCACAACTAGTCTGATAACCTCTGAGATATGCCGCATACGACACTGATATGGTTGTTTATGTATCCGACCCCATGACATAGTGCATCCGCTTTCGGTATTCTGAATATTCTAGTGGATCTGAATTTTCTCACAGTAGACTGAACCACAAAATTCTGGCCCTGTCACACTGCCTTGTGGGGACAAGAAACTGTATGTCCCAATTGTCATAGGCTGAAAGTGCTAACATATATTTGATGGCACAGGCTGACATGCATCAACCACTCGTATATTGAATTTGCTCCTACCACGTATACAATCCTTTTTGAAGGTATCTATCACTCTCATTCAAGATGTTAGCATAGGTGGAGCCGCCCCCACTTTTGAGGGCATACCAGCGCCTTTAGGAAACAGAAAATCAAGTAGCCACATGTATCACATAAACAATATTTTCCTTGTAACAAATTGTTTGAGGAATATAAGGATTGCATAATTAGACATACACACAAAAAAGTTGTACACACATACGCACTGCCACTCAGAAGAAGCCTACATGAGACTCATTGCCGCCAGTTTGATATACTTGTCGTTCATGATACAGACTTTGTCTTTATCAAATCCAAAGGATCCTTTAAGTTTTTTTATAATATACAAATATACGAATATTGTCAAAGAATAAAAATTCATAAAAATCTTCCAACGCCATTCACCCCTATGGCCTACATATACTCGAGCCACATAAATGCATATTTTGATTTATTGCGTATCTCCAATCAATAAACAGTCATCAATCCCCCACCAAAGAAATCTCTAGCCGTATACATACGGACCCCGTATTTGGTATCCATACTCGTACGCGCCAATTAATACCGCACGATTCCCTTTCCAATTTGTCTGAAGGATACTGCTCCTCCATCACCAGCATTCCAATTCTCTCCCGGCAATTAAAAACCCCGCCCCACCCTCCTCCCACCTCTTCCATTCCGCCATTGCTTCTGCTCGCACCTCCCTCTCGTCTCTATCGCCGGCGCCCTCCCCTCCAACCTCATTTCCGCCGGCCATGCTCCGCTCCCCCTCGGTCCCCGCCTCCACCGTGACAGACGCATAGTGCCGACCGCACGGCGACAGCCGGCCGGCGAGGAGCCGCCGACCTATGCCCTCCGACCAGTCCGGCATTGGCTGACCCCCAAATGCCCCCGGCCGCTAATTAGCCGCCGCCTGTAGATACAGACGTACATACACACGCGCACGCCGCTGCTGGAGGTTGGAGAGAGGCGGGGGGGAAACAAGGAATTTTAGCCTCAAAGGCCTGATTTTTCTTCCTATTCTTTTATCTTTCTTTTTTCCATTAATTTGGTGTGATTTCTCGCGCCGTGCCGGCGATGGGAGTGGTGGACTTCTCGGTCCTGGGCGCGGTGAAGAAGGTCACATCCTTCATCGCCGGCCCGACGTCAGCCGAAGCCGCCGCGGACGGGCG
Organism: Eragrostis tef; assembly: GCA_000970635.1. Classification (NCBI taxonomy): domain Eukaryota; kingdom Viridiplantae; phylum Streptophyta; class Magnoliopsida; order Poales; family Poaceae; genus Eragrostis; species Eragrostis tef. Next base: position 190,615 of record LAPY01000038.1, read on the forward strand.
GCCGCCCGCCCGCTGCGGCGAGATCCGGGGACAGGCGCGCCATCGCCTTGCGCCGACAGATCTCCTCGCCGCAGCTGCTCCGCTGCCCCACTGTCAGGTACTGTGCTACGCCTCCGTTCCCTTCTCCCTGTAAAAAAGCTAGTAGTATATACTTACGTTTCAAGTTTCCATTTTGACTTGCTTATGGAGGAAAAGGGATAGGTGATTTCTTTTTATTTAGCCTGAAAGGAAAGTGAGATTGATATTGCTTGGAGTTAAGATTTTTCTATCAAATTAGATGGTCCTTATCTTTTTTATTGGGGTAAAACTTGGGTTTGAAGAAGGCAATATGAAAAGTTGCGATTGGTATTTAAGTGGTATTGGGAGAAAGTAATTATCACGAAAGTATATTCTTGTCACCCCATTTTCTTACGATTAGTCAACTCGTTTTGCTGAATTTCTGTTGAATTATTTTTCATGGATGCAGGCGAGCGGACGACGAGGATGACTACCAGCCTGGGGTTCAGTTTTTCACCCCAGGGAATGACTTCTACTTTTCAGATACAGACTCCATTAGTGTTAGTACACCTAACGAGATCAACCAGTCCTTGACCCCAAGCCCCTTGGAGAGCCCGTCCTGGATGAGGGGTGACGACGGCTCACCGATATTCAGGAAGAATGGTTGTTTTAGTCAGGATTCTCCTGGATATGGTACAAAGACAACCGTGCAATCTGATGGTGCACTGGAACAGATAAATGAGCGTGTCACTGAGAGAGGTGGAGAAGGAAACATACCTCAGTATCCTGCCGTTTTTGGTGCCAATATTTGGAGCCCGCCACCGCCAGAAGACGAGGGTGATGACATCGAATCAAGTTTATTTGGATTTGATGACGAGGATGATGAGGTCGGGGACTCAAGCAGGCTTCTTGTTTCTGCTAGCTTTAGCGCTAACAAAATAGCTGGTGCTGAGGAGGTCACAAGCACTGCTCAGAAAAAAGGTTTGAGGAATGCTGTACTTGGTCATTTCCAAGCTCTGGTGGCTCAGTTATTGAAGGCAGAAGGCATCAATCTGGGAACCGATGATGGATCCAAAAACTGGCTTGATATTGTATCATCCTTGGCTTGGCAAGCAGCTTGCTATGTGAGGCCGGACACTAAGAAAGGTGGCAGCATGGATCCTACTGATTATGTGAAGGTCAAATGCATAGCATCAGGCGACCCAAGTGATAGGTATGTTCTTTTTTTTCTTTTTTAGTTCAGTACAGTAATGTTTATTCTCACCACTGTGCACAACTGATAAGGAATTTCTTTTATACAGTAATTTTGTTAGGGGAGTTGTTTGCTCTAAGAATGTGAAACATAAGCGCATGGTATCTGAGCATAGGAGTGCAAAATTGCTCATTCTAGGGGGCTCACTTGAGTATCACAGGGTTCCAAACAAACTGGCATCCATTGGCACCATACTTGAACAGGTTTATAGCTATTCATATTTATGTTGCTGGATATGTGTTTATGACTTCTCTGCTCTTACTTAAAGAATTCCTTAATACAGGAAAAGGAACACCTGAGAATAATTGTTGGAAAGATCGAGTCCAGGCGACCTAATGTGCTGCTAGTTGAGAAAAGCGTCTCATCTTATGCTCAAGAGCTCTTGGCAAAAGATATATCATTAGTTCTGAATGTTAAGAGGCCCCTTTTGGATAGGATATCAAGGTGCACAGGAGCACAAATTGCCTCATCAGTTGACAGCATTGCTTCGGCAAAGCTAGGACATTGTGAAGTATTCAAGATACAGAAAGTTCTGGAGTTCTCATCTCTAAAAGAGACTGCTAGGAGGTCGACCAAGACACTGATGTTCTTTGAAGGCTGCCCAAGGCGTCTGGGTTGCACGGTAATGACCCCATTGCTATTCCGATATCATTTCACTGGAATTCTGAGTTCGTGGCACACCCAGCATAGAAGAGATGATACTGAGAATTACTAGCACCATGCCCGCAGTTAGTTTGGATTCAATTTCTGCGTTTTACATTTTAAAGTTTATATACATATCTAATAACCGTGCCTTAATTTTCTGTAGGTCCTACTGAGAGGGTCTTGTCGAGAGGAATTAAAGAGGATTAAGCGTGCTGTACAACTTGCAGTATTTGCCGCTTATCACCTTTCTCTTGAAACATCATTCTTTGCAGATGAGGGTGCAACACTTCCTAAATTTCCTTTGAGACCTGGGCTAATGGAATCAGATACGAGAAATTGTGCAGATAATTATTTTGCTGGATCTCCTCCTGTTAGTGTTCCTCGTGGACTTAAACCTGAACATGACAGGCTCTCACAGACTACTGTGGTCAACAGGATTTTTGAAAACATCTCTGTGTCACCTAATTCATTACCATCAAATGAGGAGTCTGAGGGTTTCATGGATGACTGCGAGCATAGAGAATCTGAATATTCTGTTGATCATCTGGACTCTTGTGAACTTTGTGTATCCAGTGCAACTGGTTTATGCAATAGGCATGAAACGTCTCCGTTGGAATATGATTCGAAGATGCAATATCAACATTCACATAATAACTCTGCAAAATATGATCATCAAAATGAGGTTTCGGCAAGGAAATACCAGGAAGTAAACCATTGGGATGACAAACCACAAGATGACTCCCACTCAGAAGACCGGCATGACCAGAATGAATTAGGTGGTGAATATTTTCCTAGTACTGACAATCATCAGAGCATCTTAGTGTCACTGTCAAGTACTTGTGTACCAAAAGGCTTGGTCTGTGAACGTTCTCAGCTTTTCCGCATCAAGTTTTATGGTAGCTTTGATAAGCCACTTGGCAGATACCTTCGGGAGGACTTATTTGACCAGGTATGTCCTATATTCATCCTGCTGGATATGTATTTATGACTTCTCTGCTCTTACATAAAGAATTCCTTAATACAGGAAAAGGAACACCTGAGAAAGATTGTTGGAAAGATAGAGTCCAGGCGACCTAATGTGCTGCTAGTTGAGAAAAGCGTCTCATCTTATGCTCAAGAGCTCTTGGCAAAAGATATATCATTAGTTCTGAATGTTAAGAGGCCCCTTTTGGATAGGATATCAAGGTGCACAGGGGCACAAATTGCCTCATCAGTTGACAGCATTGCTTCGGCAAAGCTAGGACATTGTGAAGTATTCAAGATACAGAAAGTTCTGGAGTTCTCATCTCTAAAAGAGACTGCTAGGAGGTCGACCAAGACACTGATGTTCTTTGAAGGCTGCCCAAGGCGTCTGGGTTGCACGGTAATGACCCCATTGCTATTCCGATATCATTTCACTGGAATTCTCAGTTCATGGCACAACCAGCATAGAAGAGATGATATTGAGAATTACTAGCACCATGCCCGTTGTTAGTTTGGATTCAATTTCTGCGTTTTACATTTTCTGATAACCATGCCTTAATTTTCTGTAGGTCCTACTGAGAGGGTCTTGTCGAGAGGAATTAAAGAGGATTAAGCGTGCTGTACAACTTGCAGTATTTGCCGCTTATCACCTTTCTCTTGAAACATCATTCTTTGCAGATGAGGGTGCAACACTTCCTAAATTTCCTTTGAGACCTGGGCTAATGGAATCAGATACGAGAAATTGTGCAGATAATTATTTTGCTGGATCTTCTCCTGTTGGTGTTCCTTGTGGACTTAAACCTGAACATGGTAGGCTCTCACAGACTACTGTGGTCAACAGGGTTTTTGAAAACATCTCCGTGTCACCTAATTCATTACCATCAAATGAGGAGTCCGAGGGTTTCATGGATGACTGTGACCATAGAGAATCTGAATGTTCTGTTGATCATCTGAACTCTTGTGAACTTTGTGTATCCAGTGCAACTGGTTTATGCAATAGGCATGAAACGTCTCCGTTGGAATATGATTCGAAGATGCAATATCAACATTCACATAACAACTCTGAAAAGCTTGCAAAATATGCTCATCAAAATGAGGTTTCAGCAAGGAAATACCAGGAAGTAAACCATTGGGATGACAAACCACATGATGACTCCCACTCAGAAGACCGGCATGACCAGAATGAATTAGGTGGTGAATATTTTCCTAGTACTGACAATCATCAGAGCATCTTAGTGTCATTGTCAAGTACTTGTGTACCAAAAGGCTTGGTCTGTGAACGTTCTCAGCTTTTCCGCATCAAGTTTTATGGTAGCTTTGATAAGCCACTTGGCAGATACCTTCGGGAGGACTTATTTGACCAGGTATTTCCTATATTCATCTTATGAGTACGTAGAAAGTCATGTTGGACCTTCTTGTCATAGGTTTTATATTGTTTATGTAGAAAAAAACTAATGATATGTGATTTTCATGCCTCCAATCAGGCATATCGCTGCCAGTCATGCAAAGAACCAACCGAGTCACATATCAGGTGCTACACTCACCAGCATGGGAGCCTAACCATTAGTGTTAGGAGGCTTCTATCTCAAAAGTTGCCTGGTGAACGTGATGGTAGGATATGGATGTGGCACAGGTGTCTGAAGTGTGAACCTAAGGATGGTGTTCCACCTGCGACACGAAGGATAGTTATGTCAGATGCTGCCTGGGGTCTGTCATTTGGGAAATTCCTGGAGCTAAGCTTTTCGAATCATGCTACTGCTAACCGAGTTGCAAACTGTGGACATTCTCTCCAGAGGGACTGCCTTCGCTTCTATGGGTATGTAACTTCTATATCCTTTGCAAATTCACAATGTTCTGTCCTCCATTGAGATTTTAACAATGTGATTTAAAAATCCAGGTATGGAAATATGGTTGCTTTCTTCAGATATTCTCCTGTAGACATTCTCTCCGTTAACCTTCCCTCATCGGTACTGGATTTCAATTGTCGCAGTCCGCAGGAGTGGTTGAAAAGCATGGCAATTGGGGTATACTATTTTATCTAATTTGTTGAAACCATGTTTATCTTCTGCATTCTACACATCAGCTCTATCTTGAAAAAACAATATTGCGCTCTGTATTTGTTTCTATAGATATTTGGCAAGATGGAGTTATTCCATATGGAGGTATCCGATTTTCTTCACTGTACTGAAAAGAACATTGTAACTGAGGACGAACCAGTAAAGGAAGTTGTTCAAAGACAGATTATTGAGCTGAAGGATTTGCTTAAAATGGAAAGAAATGAATATGAGGTAAAACATCAGATTGTTTTCCGCACCCTTGACATTATGCAGGCTGTTACTTCTGTATGTTAATTTATTGTCGCCTTTTGCAGATACTGCTTTTACCAGTTATAAGGGATACCAATCACCCCATGTTGGCATCAATCGATGTTCTGGAGCTCAACCGCCTGAGGCGTGGTCTTGTTCTCGATGCTTACATTTGGGATCGAAGGCTATGTCATGTAGACTCACTTCTTAAAACACATGGTCGTGTTTCCAGGACAAGTTCAGATAATCTTGATATTCTCCTAGAGGCCAAACTGAAGGAATGGAAAGCTGAATTGCTTCCCGGGGATGTTGAGATTGGAAAATCTTTAGGAAGTCCAAGGAAATCTATGTTATCCAGAGAGGGCCACTTGAGTGATACTGAATGCAGCTTGTCTGATGCTAATGTGTACAATATGGATGACACAGAGGATCTTGATAAAGTCTACAGCAAATTCAATGGAGAGAAAGAGTGGCCTGTTACTGAACCTGTTGAGAGGTTACCCTCGCTTGCATCCATCTTTTCTGATAAGATTGATTTGGCATGGACTGGATCTAGTGATTTACAGTATGATCTGCCACCAGCTTTTACCAAAATTGATGAAAATGGATCCGTTAATTTGTTAAAAAGTCAAAATCATAGGAATGGTGTAACCCCTGTTAGAATTCACTCGTTTAATTCTACACTGGGGTTGCGTCAGCGAGAGCGAACTGGATTAGCTCCGACTTCTTTGCATTTGTCATCATTCAAATCTGCTGAGTACTTCAGAGATACGGCAAGCATCCTGAAAGATCCAGTGCCAAATATGCGGAGGGCCTGCTCTCAAAGGTCTCCTGGTGTAACAGAGAAACTAAATGTTGTTCTTACTCGTACACCCACATATGTCCCATCCGCTAAAAACATGATTGATGATGGAGCACGGCTGCTGTTGCCCCAGATTGGATATGAAAATGATGTTGTCATTGCAGTCTATGACGATGAGCCCACCAGCATTGTCTCATATGCCATGACTTCAGAAGAATATGTGCAACATGTCACCCGCAGACTGAATTCAAGTTTGAGCTTTTCACATCTTTCAAAAACTTCTGAGTTCAGCAGCCATGGGCTTGAGGGAGCTTTGCCCACACAACAAGACCTGGATTCAAAGGGAACTCATTTTAAGTTTTCTTTCGATGATGAATCACCAATTTCTCCAGATAAAGCAAAATTCTCAGTGATTTGTTATTTTGAGAAGCACTTTGCTGCCCTCAGAAAGAAATGTTGTCCCAAGGATATTGATTACATACGCTCACTAAGTCGCTGCAAGAGATGGAGTGCACAAGGTGGAAAAAGCAATGTTTACTTTGCAAAGACGATGGATGAGAGGTTTATAATCAAACAAGTCACTAGGACAGAATTGGAATCTTTTGTTGAATTTGCTCCACGGTACTTTAAATATTTGATGGAATCCTTGAATTCAGGCAGCCCAACTTGTTTAGCCAAAATAGTAGGATTATACCAGGTTTGGTTTTTCTTCATTGTTACATCAAAGTATATTTAAGTGTGAAGTGTAAAATATCACACTGAACTGAATTCTATTTTCCCCTTTTTGCTTGAGTTCAGGTTACTGTCAAGAGCTTGAAAGCTGGGAGGGAAGTAAAGATGGATCTGATGGTGATGGAAAATCTTTTCTTTGAAAGGAGGATATCAAGGGTTTATGACCTAAAGGGTTCATTACGCTCACGCTATACATCCGGGGACAGCAAAGTCCTGTTGGATTCAAACCTCGTAGAGGCATTGCATACCAAGCCTATATTTTTGGGGAGTAAGGCAAAACGAAGATTGGAAAGAGCTGTCTGGAATGATACTGCATTTCTCGCGGTAAGTGTTGTACATACCAATCAATATTTTTGAATTACAATCAAATTGTTTGAGGTACTATGTTAGGTACAGTTTTAATTTTTTTTTTTGCTAATGATGTTCTATAATAATTTACTTCATATCAGTGATACATGATTGTTTCCGGGCACATGGACACTTCTTTAATGTTTTATGTGATACTTGTCATCCATGAGCTGGATGCCTTATTTTTGTTTGTCTCTCCTATAATAAGTACCAGTACTGCCATGAGATGTTTTCTCATATTGTCAGATATTGTAATATCTGTCTGTCTTGCTCAATTTATCCCAAGTTGGGTTGACATCAATTTGAGTTATGATGTTAATCATCTCATTCCTTGCCTCCACTTATACTAATTCCATACCATATTTTCACTACATACCCTTGGTGATCATGCTACAAGCCATGTTAAGGCTGAAGTGGCATTCAGTATCATTCCTAAGGTGTCTTTTCCCAGTAAATAAAATATCTGTTGTAATTCGGTCTACTCTATGTTGCAGTTAGCTGATGTTATGGATTACTCCCTTCTTGTTGGAATCGATGAGGAGAAGAAAGAGCTTGTCATTGGCATCATTGACTACTTGCGTCAGTACACCTGGGACAAACAGCTCGAGACTTGGGTGAAGGCCTCAGGGATTCTTGGCGGCCCTAAGAATGAATCTCCAACCGTTATATCTCCAATGCAGTACAAGAAGAGATTCAGGAAAGCCATGTCCAAGTACTTCCTCACCGTCCCTGACCAGTGGTCCTCTTGACAACTAACACACGATTGTTTAATGTAACCTAACCGTAGTTTAACATTGAGTGAGGTCATGTAAGATGACCAGTCCATTCTTTCTGTGCCTAGTTTTCAATGGTTAGCCGATTCATTTTGTACCCACTTTTAACATATGTAGTGGGACATAGGTAGGGGCATCCTCCCCACTGGATACAAAGCATGTCCAGTGCAGTGTCCAGCCACAGATAGAGGGGCCGTGTACATTACAGTTGAAAGAGAATTTGTTGACAAAGTGCGAAGTGTTTAGTCCAGCCACAGATAGAGGGACCATGTACATTACCAATTACGAGCCGTATCTTGTCGAAGAGATGTTGGTAGCCTAGGGTGTAATATCGGTGGAACATCTTTGCAAAGTGGAAACACGCATAAACATGAATGTTTCTTTCCCGAGGTCCGTATTTGACTAGATAAGTGCAAAGGCTCCGTATTTAAGTTGTTGCTGTGCAGACTTTAGGCATAATACGAGAGTATTTGGCCTTGTAAAGGGGACCTCGATGCATTGTAGTAGAGTTATGCTAACCACCACTGCTGCTAATTATTGTGAAAGTTGAATGCAACCAGATCCTCTCTATTCCTCTTCGGATTCAATTCAATGAAAAAAAAACGCTTCAGATCTCCTTGTGTAAGAAATTCACCATTGCACGCTACAAATCTCTACAATGTATTTGCCCCCCGGCTTCTGGTACCGGCTGTCGAGGAAGATCGACCACAAGTATTTGTAATCTTGACTCATTGTAGGAATGCTGCTATTTCAGCGCCATGGAGCGTAGTTTTTCAGGTGTAGAAACCTCGGATTAGACTCGAACGGTGAACTATGTACCCAAACGTTGACTCATTGCAGTCCTGTCCTGGACAAGTATAACATGCTTCATTCCAGTCATCAACGGAGAACTTTTCAGCAGTGTTCAGCAGAAGTATTCTGGCTGAAAACTTCATATGGTAGATGGAAAGTTCAAGCTGGAAAGAGTCATTCATCAGCTGGAACACGGAGGAGACGCCGCGGTGACTGTATGAAATGGGGGCTGGTGTCAACCGTTCGATCAGGCTTCCTGTGGCTACATCTGCACCTGAAGTGAGAGTGTCGTTTTTGCGATGTGCGGTAATGTCTCTGGCGAGAGTAGAAATGCTCAGCTTGTTGCTGTAGCGAGGCGAGCTGATCAGCCGACCTCTTTAAACGTTGCTATAATGAACGCTGAAGTCTGAACCCGAGCCACAGGAGAACCTGGTTTCTGAAATAAGAAACTAGCTGCGAGCAACTTGCTTGACAAATAAACGAGTAACGTAATTTCACAACAGAAATCGACATACTTGTACCTCCGGAAAGGAATAGTTGACGTTTTAGACAACCAAATTGATACTCCTATACAGTTAGTTGGTATTTTTCTGCCTGTCCTAAAATGACAGTTATGTGTTCCTGTCATGGACATCAATTAAACTCAACTGGAGGTAGTACTACAGATGCGTACAGTTTCAGGAACATGGAACTTAAAGACGTATGCTGCTTATGCTTGGAATTGTGACCAATCCTCTGGGGAGGAATACTTGATTACTACTTATTACTCATTTGAGAATAAAAAGCGATGTTTAGCTTGATTACTACTTGTTACCCTTTTGAGACTAAAAAAGCGATGTTTAAGTTTAACCACTTTATTGTTAGCTACAAACTTCATAGTCTGAAAGAATCCTAGATGGAAATCTCTCCAGTATCTAAACCATTGATCGATGGATCCACCAAATCAAACAACGACGTCTCAGTTTAATCCACGTAGTACTACCAAAAGAAGACCAGTACTATTATCGAATATGAAGGAAATTTAAGTGGTCGCTACGGCGCTACCACACATGCATGCAGAGGTAGAGGGGTTGGTGCTAGCTGCAAGCTCCGAACGTGCGGTAGGGTCACGTGCTTAAGCCTCCCGCTAGTTGCACCCACAAGTCAAACACAGAGCCGCTATGTGCCCCAATGGAATTAACTCGGTGTGCCCTTCAAGGCGTCGGTGCAACGCTCCCCTTGAGCGACGGCCTATAAAATGCAGCTTTCTTCATGCCGGATCTTGCAAATATATTGCGGCCAATATGTACATTGTTGGGTCTTCGTCAGGTAATCCTCTGACTTCATGATACGTCTGTTTGCAGGTCCTGAATATGTTCATGCATGTTCTGATCTGTTTTATCGGTGTACCTATATTTACATTGCTCGATCTTTATTGAAGATCAATAAGGTTGACTTTAGGACAGGACTTTAGTTCAATTTTAAACCCCGTACGATGTGTTGCATAGAACGGTCATGTATGCATAGCTGTACCTGATCTGTACCCCGTGCGATGTGTTGCAGCGCTTCTTGCTAGCTGTAACTGATCTGATCACCATTTGTGTTTGCAATTCATGCAGGTTCTGTTCACGCATGCAGATACCAAGTCTGCCGACGCATGTGTATTTTAAGATTAGTATTTGGAGTGCGTAATTTCGGTGATGTGCTCCATGCCTTGCTCTTTGTCAGGTAAACAGTCCTTGGCGTTTCGGCCTCACGTTCGTTGTCTGTTCGACCTCGCATGCGTCCAAGGAATCTATTAACTCCCACCATTAATTTTGAGATAAGATCGATCGAGGACGAAGGAAAACAGGGCCTGTGTCCAGCAGCCATGGTCGTGTTGCATGCAAGAATTTGCTTTCAAATATACACTTGTTTAGAAAGAAAAAAAAATGCTGGTCTAAAAAGGACCACCAAGAACCTGACGACAACCCATGTGGAGCCGTTGAGGTCGAAAGCTAGCATTTTTTTAAGTGGTTTATTAGGATGTAAGCCTGCATTGTAACCAAAAGAAAACTATCGTAACAAACCATTTGTTGTCTGGAAAGGTTGGAAGTATTTCTTGCGATAGTTTGCTAATCTCTAGTTCCAATACAGTTTGTTTGGCCTAGCTATGTGTGTCAAGGTCTTCTGAAACAGATTAACGAATTAATAATAAGGAAATATTGAAGCATGTAGAAATGAAACACCTAACTAAGCAGTAATCAATCAAATAGTTAGACGCCCGTATCATATAGGAAAAAGCAAGGATTTCTTTATCACTAACTACATTGCAGGCTCATTGTAACATTTTCAAGTCTTAATCCTATATCCTTTCAGTCATGAGGCTTTATTCGATAAGACGTGGGCATCCACAAAATGATGAACTTGCTATTTTAAATATTTGTATTTGATGGGTTCGGCCCGTTTTAAGAGTAAATGTGTTTTAGGCTTGTCTGGGTACAGGTAAGTTTTAGAGATTTCGAGTAGTACTATGGTCTAGCAAAACATTTTCGTATTAGAAAATAATAAGGATGCGTTTAGAATTCGGATGTAACAAACCTTGCAGTTTAATATAAGTGCAGGTTTATGGAGTTCCGGAAACTTCACTCTAGACCCCCTTTGTTTTTCTAAATTGTGATATTGCATTGTTACAATTTTCAAAACTACAGTTTCTTCATAGTGCGGTTTTTGGACGCCATGACATCTATATATATCCCCTTAATCATATGTTACAATTTAATTTTCTGGTGGAAGTTTCATCATTTTGTGCATTGTTCGAGTATACAAATGGACACGCTTTTTGCACATATTTTGCAAATGACATGAATTCTAGCATATTTCTTATTGTTTTTTACCCTAGATATATTGTGAAACTAGGGTTTAGAAACCACTGTATTCCAAGGAGTATAGCCATTTAAAAAATGTTTATGAATATATTTTTTTTGGAAATTTATTAGGGTTTATTTATATTATATCATAGAAGAAATGTAAATATGTTATTTCTAAATAAGAGGAAAAAGTAGTAGCACCTAATCATCAAATAATAAGAGGTCGAATAGGCATCGAAGTTGAGGATCACCCTGAGGGACTGTATATTTGACAAGGTCGGGTATGCAGCAGCATGCATCGATCAGATACGACTGCATGAAGTTTGTGAGAACCTCTCTACAAGTGATATCATCAAGCAATAGTTACAAAAAAATGGTATGTTCTTATTATTCTTTTACTGTAATAATCAGAAGATATATTCTTATAGCTACAAACACGTTAAGACTAAATAGTGCTTTGCATTATAAGAGACTAAATAGTGCACATCAATCTGAATGGATTTTTTAATTCTTAACCTACTTTTTATGCTTTTGTGGAATCAGCTTGCATTGGTATGTGGAAAATTGTCTAAGTACGAATGAATGTTACCTAGTTAGTTTTGTATCAAATTGTGCAAATAGTACGTGAACTGTTTCTGCGAGATGCTTCAGGGGTAATATGGGCTGATATTTGAGGTAAGCTTCTGGTGAGGGTTTTGAACTTCTTTCTCATATATTTGGCCAACTAATGCGGGCTCATGGTTTTTGTTTGGTTTATTGAAGGCCAATGATTAATATATGTTCTACTTGTGGTACGTAACAACACTAGTGTTTTACAAATTATAGGATCCACAGATAGGCCGTTTGCCTTTTGAGGTTTCTGTCCTATGTCGTATAAACGAGCTTGACAAAAAAATGTAGTAGATCTTGAAGTTGGTTAGCTGAATGAGCAGTTCATGACATGCTGGTTGTTCTCGTTTCTTTACAGGACGTTGCTAGCTGGGCTAAAACATTCTGATAAAGGTATGCTGGAAACTCCCTACTCATCTGGTAGATGGAGTAGAGTTAACTTCATGCATCGTGCTCGAGCCTTTGAACAAAGGCGTTTTGAATACAAGATACTCTTCTTTCTTATAGGTACAGACATGCTGAGACTAAATAGCGCTAACGAAGGGAGCAAAAAGGCAAGTTCGTTAGCTCTCAATGAGCAGCTCCTGACTTGCTGGTTGTTCCCGTTTTTTCACAGGACGTTGCTAGCTGGGCTAAAACATTCGAATAAAGGTATGCTGGAAACTGCATGCATGGTGCTCGAGCCTTTCAACAAGGGCGTTTTGAATACAAGATACTACTCTTCTTGCCTTTTTGCGCTCACAAGTCCTTTTACATCAAGAATAGACAAGGGCATGTGAACACAAGCCACAAGGTTAGCTGGCATAAGATCCTGCCGTTAAAAAAAAATACCGTGGAGCTAACCATCCTGCAAGCATGTGTGCCAACCAGGCAGTTGCATGCTTCCTCTAATGCTCGTTCTCGATCAAGAGATCACAGACAGAAAATATGCAGACAGAAAATATGCAGGACGAATAGAATTACGCAAGGAAAAGTCAAGCTTGGCAGCCCAATTGTTTTTTTTTTTGGAGCTCCGGCAGCCCAATTGATGAATGTAACTTTGGGTACACTGCCATGGGCTAGCTCTAGAGTTGGGCGGGCCTCTATGCATACATGCCCATGCTCGACCATTTCCTTAAAAAGAACACTGAGGTCAAAATTTTACAGCTTGTTCTCATTTCAGGTCCATTTGCCCTAACAGTAACAGAGCGCGTTAAGGCTTTCTTTGGATTGCGGTACAAATTCAGTAGATCTTTTGTTTTTTCTATAAAACTGAACCGTTTTATGCGAAATTCCTGTATGATTTTTATATATTCCAGAAGGAAAATTCTAAAAGTCCCAG
>LAPY01000038.1:239615-264269 GCA_000970635.1 Eragrostis tef
TATATATATATATATATACTTGACATGAATCAAGAATGGACTCACAAAAGCATATGTGCCACAGGTTGTCCTTAAGAGAGGCAGATAAAACTTCGTAGATCGATGGATGTTTGTAAACTGAGAGCATGGTTCTAACTACTAGTGTAGAGATAATATTTTTTTGAAGAATTCCTTTTTTATTAGGAGACACCCCTTTCCTCTAGCTTATCTACTGCTCTACATATGGTAACCTGAAGAAGCCCAGGCGACCAAACAAGTAGAAAAGGTAATATTTTGCATATCTCACCTGGATAAGGCCCAATCCAAGCAACCAATCAGCCCCTACCATACTCCTGCTGGTGATATCAACCTTCAAACTTGCATGGAAAATTATAAAATAAATCTAGATAGACGAGGCATATTCTCCTGTATCACCATACACAAAAAAAAAGAGAAATCAAATAGTAGCATGTTGCGGACTGAAATGAATAGTCATAACCGGCAAGTATTCAAATTAATTATTTTCTCCTTTTTGTTGCATCTTGCACAATTTGTTACTCAAATTTTCAAATTTTTCATGATAGTAGACGGCAACATAAACTATCCACACATATTTTTTGTGCAATTGTTTGTCAAATTTTGATGTGCAATTTGCATGGGAGTATGCATGGGAGCTTCACTCAGGCCGACCCAATCCACCCCTGTGGTGCGTGATTACGCAAACCAACCCACCGGTCATGCTAATTCTTGCACGTGTATTTTCAAATTATTTATCTCAATGCACAAAACATTGTATCACTACATTTTCATCTAGCGAATTTAGTAATGTATGTTTGTGCTAAATTTTAAGTTGCAATGTATTTTGTACATTAGGATAAAGAATTTAAAAATATTCATTTTTCCGCTATAGTGTCCTGCAGACAAAAGCTATGTTTTTTCAATGTTTATGAGATCAAAAGAAAAGATACGGTGTCGAGGAGACAAAACCAACATTGAAGAATGTCCTTCAGACAAATTTCCTTTTTTATAAAAAAATATTCCTCTTTTTTTTCTATTTTTGAATGAAATTTAAACATTCTTACGAAATTTATCTTAAACATTTTTTGAAACTTATGGCATAAATTTCCTAGCAGCTGCAGCCACGCATACACGGGTGCAGGAGTCTCTCCGACTCACCCCACGCGTTTCGACCACGGGTTTGTCATTCGTTCAACACATGGCAGCAGGACGTGCGAACGCCGCGATGAGCTACTTGAACTTGGAATTCTTCAGCGCGCCCATCTTTACAACTGAAATTGACAGTTAGGGCTTCTTTGGCTTGCGTCCTCAAAAACCTGCATGGCAGGCAGCACCCTCCCCATGTGTTGGATTTCGATTGCCTGTGGTGCGATGCACCTGCCTGGCCAGGCAGCGTTCTGCAGGCAGGAACCAACACGCCCATCTAGTCTTTGGAGGGGAGGCCGAACAGCCGCTCCTCGCGCTGGCCGATGCCTACGGCCGCTTCTCCGTGGAGCCTGGATCACGATGACGGCTTAAGCTATATAATAGAAAGTGTATCCTTGAACACGATGACGCGAGACCTGTGTCAGCTGAAGCCGTCATCGCAGATATTATGTGCCGTAGACCAGCTTCAAAACTTCTATTCATCCTTTACCTTTTAAACTGAGAAGTAAATGGAAGGTTCTTTGCAGATGACAGGAATCATTCCAGTTGCAATCAGAGGGATTCTCCAAGCTAATAAGATGAAGAGAATGAGAGAGAATCTCTTGAAGATCGAAGAAGAACATAAGAGTTTCAGTTTAACAAATATCACCAACCCCCATGTTGACCAACAGCCCTATGATCAACGAGAAACAACAGCATATGTGAATGAGTCAGAAATCATAGGGAGGGATGCAGAAAAGCAGGCACTTATAGGAGTGTTACGTGCAAATCATGACAAAACCATTATTGTTCCTATCTATGGCCTTGGAGGCATCGGAAAGACTACCTTAGCACAACTTGTTTATAATGACATCCAATTCAAGAAGTATGATAATCGGGTATGGGTTTATGTGTCCCAGGTGTTTGACCTAAAGAAAATAGGAAGATTTATAATTTCCCAGCTACAAACGGGAGGAGGCCAACAAAATACAGATACTTTGCATATGATAAACCTGTGCCTTGATGATCTATTTCGTGGCAAGAGGATTCTGATTGTATTAGATGACTTTTGGGAGGATAGAACCTCTGAGCTGGAGAAATTGAAATGTATGCTTCGTGTGCACCAGAAGGGCAGTAATATGATTGATGTCATAGTCACCACAAGGAAGGAAGACATTGCAAAGAAAATATGCACCAATGATCCATACATGCTGCAGCCGTTGAATGATGTTATGTGCTGGGATATAATTAAGAGACTCAGCTCTTTCGAACATAATGTTAACAAAGAACGATTGGAGCAGATAGGATTCAATATTGCGAAGAAATGCGGAGGTGTGGCAATAGCAGCTCAAGCACTTGGATACATGCTAAAATTCAAAGATCTGCGTGGGTGGTCAGAACTAAACAACAGTGACATCTGGAATCAATATTCTCAAGATGAAACAGTGCTTCCATCGTTGAAGTTAAGTTATGAATGTATGCCACCATGTTTGAGGATGTGCTTTTCCTACTGTGCCATATTCCCAAAAGGCCATGATATTGTAGAAGATGATTTGATTCACAAATGGGTTGCCCTTGATTTCATTAACCCATCTGAGGGAATGGAATATGTGAAGCAACTTTTGGGAATGTCCTTCCTTCGACACTCGGCGTTGCCCACGGTGAGTTACCAAGTAACTCAAAAAATATTCTTTTTATTTATTTTTAGTGTTGGAAACAAAAAGCAGTTTTGCCCTTTTGTAACTCAAGAGGGGAGAGGAGAGCAGCTTTGTGTAGTACCGATTAATATTATGACTGTATGAGCACATTAAATATTTTAAGGGTACAGTAGTAGTAGTAGTACTTGACTCTAATAGTGGAGTCTTCATCCTAGTCTAGTATGTCATGCGACCCATATATAATATCCATATAGAGAAATTATTCAATACACAAGTCATACTTATAACATGCGATCTATACAGAGCTACCATTAAGGTTAAGAATTTTTCTTCTCTCTTCTGCCGCACTTCCGGCCTCCAATGGGAGCGAACTCGAGTCTCAGGGCGGCCTTGTCCTTCAATGTGTCGCTGTTGTTGCGGCCATCTCCCTTCCACCATCATGTCACCTGCCACGGGCGTTTCGACCACGGGTTTGTCATTCGTTCAACACATGGCAGCAGGACGTGCGAACGCCGCGATGAGCTACTTGAACTTGGAATTCTTCAGCGCGCCCATCTTTACAACTGAAATTGACAGTTAGGGCTTCTTTGGCTTGCGTCCTCAAAAACCTGCATGGCAGGCAGCACCCTCCGGCCTCCCATGTGTTGGATTTCCATTGCCTGTTGTGCGATGCACCTGCCTGGGCCAGGCAGCGTTTTGCAGGCAGGAACCAACACGCCCATCTAGTCTTTGGAGGGGAGGCCGAACAGCCGCTCCTCGCGCTGGCCGATGCCTACGGCCGCTTCTCCGTGGAGCCTGGATCACGATGACGGCTTAAGCTATATAATAGAAAGTGTATCCTTGAACACGATGACGCGAGACCTGTGTCAGCTGAAGCCGTCATCGCAGATATTATGTGCCGTAGACCAGCTTCAAAACTTCGATACATCCTTTACCTTTTAAACTGAGAAGTAAATGGAAGGTTCTTTGCAGATGTCAGGAATCATTCCAGTTGCAATTAGAGGGATTCTCCAAGCTAATAAGATGAAGAGAATGAGAGAGAATCTCTTGAAGATCGAAGAAGAACATAAGAGTTTCAGTTTAACAAATATCACCAACCCCCATGTTGACCAACAGCCCTATGATCAACGAGAAACTACAGCATATGTGAATGAGTCAGAAATCATAGGGAGGGATGCAGAAAAGCAGGCACTTATAGGAGTGTTACGTGCAAATCATGACAAAACCATTATTGTTCCTATCTATGGCCTTGGAGGCATCGGAAAGACTACCTTAGCACAACTTATTTATAATGACATCCAATTCAAGAAGTATGATAATCGGGTATGGGTTTATGTGTCCCAGGTGTTTGACCTAAAGAAAATAGGAAGATTTATAATTTCCCAGCTACAAACGGGAGGAGGCCAACAAAATACAGATACTTTGCATATGATAAACCTGTGCCTTGATGATCTATTTCGTGGCAAGAGGATTCTGATTGTATTAGATGACTTTTGGGAGGATAGAACCTCTGAGCTGGAGAAATTGAAATGTATGCTTCGTGTGCACCAGAAGGGCAGTAATATGATTGATGTCATAGTCACCACAAGGAAGGAAGACATTGCAAAGAAAATATGCACCAATGATCCATACATGCTGCAGCCGTTGAATGATGTTATGTGCTGAGATATAATTAAGAGACTCAGCTCTTTCGAACATAATGTTAACAAAGAACGATTGGAGCAGATAGGATTCAATATTGCGAAGAAATGCGGAGGTGTGGCAATAGCAGCTCAAGCACTTGGATACATGCTAAAATTCAAAGATCTGCGTGGGTGGTCAGAACTAAACAACAGTGACATCTGGAATCAATATTCTCAAGATGAAACAGTGCTTCCATCGTTGAAGTTAAGTTATGAATGTATGCCACCATGTTTGAGGATGTGTTTTTCCTACTGTGCCATATTCCCCAAAGGCCACGATATTGTAGAAGATGATTTGATTCACAAATGGGTTGCCCTTGATTTCATTAACCCATCTGAGGGAATGGAATATGTGAAGCAACTTTTGGGAATGTCCTTCCTTCGACACTCGGCGTTGCCCACGGTGAGTTACCAAGTAACTCAAAAAATATTCTTTTTATTTATTTTTAGTGTTGGAAACAAAAAGCAGTTTTGCCCTTTTGTAACTCAAGAGGGGAGAGGAGAGCAGCTTTGTGTAGTACCGATTAATATTATGACTGTATGAGCACATTAAATATTTTAAGGGTACAGTAGTAGTAGTAGTACTTGACTCTAATAGTGGAGTCTTCATCCTAGTCTAGTATGTCATGCGACCCATATATAATATCCATATAGAGAAATTATTCAATACACAAGTCATAACATGCGATCTATACAAAGCTAACATTAAGGTTAAGGATTTTTCTTCTCTCTTCTGCCGCACAGCCGGCCTCCAATGGGAGCGAACTCGAGTCTCTGGCGGCCTTGTTCTTCAATACGTCACTGTTTTTGCGGCCATCTTCCTTCCACCACCAGGTCACATGTCGCAGCGACATTAGGCCGCCATCAAAGCTCTTTCCGGTCACCGTCGACATGACCTCATCTGGACGTCATCGAGGCTCCGTCCAGCCGCATTGCGGCCCCATCGGGCCACCATTGAAATGTCCGATGCTATATCGTCATGAGGCTCATAGTTGTTAGTCTCATCTTCCACTGCATCCACACCATCCACACTATTCGTATTGTTTTCAGTTTGTTTATTGCGTGAGAGTCCACATGTTCTTTGTCAACCAACCACGCTTATTAACTTTTATTATGTAGCCAACTACACAATAGTGCTTTTATTTGTATTGTCGTAATTTATGACACTATTGATTTATGATATTTTGATACATGATTGACTACACTTCTAACATAATTCTGCACATGGCATGTGTCCTACAACGTGATTTCGTAAATTTCATTTAAAATGTCGTAAATCTATGATAAAATTATTGTAAACTTGTGACCAGATAATAGGCTATTATGTACCGACCACTTAAGTTTTATGATAATTTTGTCACATATTTACGACAATTGAGGCATCAGTGTACAAACACGTGTTGCATTCACATCCATGGTACAAAAAAATTGTAGTAAATCACGTCACAAATTATCGTAAATTACGAGAACACAAACACTATTGTTTGGCTGGCTATATAATAAGAGTTTATTTATATATTCTCTCTTTGGCTTAGGCTTGACTCGGCAACTAAGAATCAATTCTACAACTTAGATTTGGATGTATTTTTATGTAATAAGTTATAGTAATTAATGTAATATCCTTCAAATGCAACCCAGTTGCATATATCTTGCATTTGAGTGGATTATCAAGGGTATAGTAATAGTAGCAATATAGGATTCTAATTGTAGAGTCTTTATCCTAGTCTAGTATGGAGTCATGTAATCAATATATATATTGCCTTATGCGGTTATTATTCAATGCAAGTCATAGTCATAACATTATGAACAATTGAGATAAACATTTTTTTCTCAACAAAGGTTCAAAATGAAATATCTAACAGAATATGCTATGCTTGAATTTCAGAGTTCTAGAAAGCATGATGTACGATACACAATGCATGACCTAGTGCATGACCTGGCAATATCAGTAATTGGTGATGAGCTAGTTGTATTTGATGCTGCAACAAAGAGAAATGCAATTGAGCCAATATACTGCCGTTATGCATTGCTCAAAAACTATGAAAGATCGAGAAAATTGTCGAGCATTTTGGCCAACAAAGTCAGATCACTTCATTTTCAACATAGCAGTAAAATGGATCTCCCTCGTGGAGCATTTTCATTTGCTAAGTGTTTGCGTGTTTTGGATTTCAACGAATGCTCAAGTGTACTTTTACCAGCCTCTATTGGCGAACTGAAGCAGCTGAAGTGTCTTAATGCTCCAAAGGTGCAAAACGAGAGACTACCAGAGTGCATTACTGAGCTATCAAAACTGCACTACCTTAACCTTAACGGACCATCTCGAATTTCAGCCCTGCCTGAATCAATTGGCAAACTTGGGCTCCTGACATATTTGAGCTTATCAGGTTGCTCAGGAATCTCAAAACTACCGGATTCATTTGGTGACTTGAAAAGTTTGGTGGACCTGAACTTGTCACATTGTTCGGGTATAGTAAAACTGCCGGAATCATTTGGGAATCTCAAGGAACTATTTCATCTTAACATGTCCGGTTCTGGAATAACAGAACTTCCAGGCTCTCTCGGTAATCTCACAAATTTAAACCATCTAGAATTATATGAATGCTTCGATCTTAGAGCACTGCCTGAATCTTTGTGTGGCCTCACAACGCTTGAATATTTGAACTTGTCCCTTTGTCCTCACCTGGGACGGCTGCCAGAAGCTATAGGCAGCCTCGTCAATCTACGGTATATGAACATGTCACGTTGTGGCAGAATTAAAGAACTTCCAAAATCATTTCAAAATCTTAAAAATTTGGAGCATCTGGATTTGTTGCACTGCTGCTGTTTGAAAGGGCTGCCGGCAGCTCTCAGTGGACTAACTGCACTAAAACATTTGGTTATGTCATATGTTTCAAATGGTTGCCGAAACAAGAATGAATTGCTCAGCAATGGAGATATCTCTGACTCTTTAGGAAGCCTCACAAATCTCAAGTATTTGGCCTTGTCAAGGAGCATGAACGAATGCTTCGGTTATGCGGGGGAAAGAAGTGATAGATATGTTGATTTTATTGGTAATCTTACCAATCTGGAGCATCTAGACCTATCTAATAATCGCATGCTTGTCAATCTACCGGAAAGTATTGGTAACCTCAAAAGGTTGCATACACTGGATGTATCATGCTGCACGGAGCTTAAGTCCCTACCAAAGAGTATAGATGCAATTAATATTAAGTCTTTATTAGTGGACGGTTCCTCAGATGAACTGATGGATCATGTCCATTCTCGGTTCATTAACTATTCATTAACATTACCACTCTTTAAGGTTTGTGCTGACAATTGTTGCAGCAATCTTCATCAGCTCGAGGGTGTAAATGCTGATGAATTAAGAATACGTTGTCTTGAAAATGTAATGTTTTTGCAAGAAGCACAAAGAGTTAAGTTGTTGGATAAACATAATCTTTTGAATTTAACATTGGCTTGGACTTTGGATGCTGATCGACTTCTTGAGGACAAAGATTTATTGGAACAACTGGTGCCGCCAAGCTGTCTGCAGAGCTTGGACCTAGAAGGTTATAGAAGCATAAGCTTTCCAAGCTGGCTCATGGGCATTTCACATCATCTCCCATATATCAGTTTTATTTGCTTGACAGATCTGCCTACATGTAACAAACTGCCACCACTTGGACAATTACCGAACCTAGAAAATTTATTTCTCGAAGGATTGTCCTGTGTTAGAGTAATTGACAGAGATTTCTGTGGTGGCAAAGGAGCATTCTGTCGATTGTCAGTCTTGAGCATGGAAAGGATGGAAGGATTGGAGGAGTGGAACACGACATATTATGCTGAAGATGGTGTTGAGGAGTACATGTTCCCTCTGCTTGACCACCTACAGGTAGTGGATTGCCCGAGGTTGAGGTTGAGACCATGCCCACCAACACCTCGTGCGTGGCTAATAAAGAAAAGCGACCAAGTTATCACTTCATTGGAAGAGATACGCAACATCAGTCATCTCTCCTCTAATCCAAGCACAAGGTTGATTGTCAGAGAGTGCGGATGCCAGAGTTTGAATCTGTTTCACCACTTCCCTACCCTCGAAAAGCTGGAAATATCCAAGTGTCCTAATCTGACAAGCTTGCCAGAGAGCATGCGACACCTTGTATCCCTTTGGTCGCTGGAGTTGCGTGCTTGTGAAAGAGTATCAGCACTTCCAGATTGGCTTGATGACCTCTCCTCTCTCCGAAGCATCAATATCAATGGATGTAAGAACATAAAGTTTCTGCCTCCGTGCATACAGAAACTCAAGAGGCTCCTGAAGCTGCGAGTTGACTGGGAACTAAAGCAGTGGTGTGAATCTGAAGAGAACAAGACATGGCGCGCTTACATAAAAGATAAAGTGAGTACACGACTAAAGGGTATCTTATCAAGTTTTGAATTATACTACTATATAAATGGTACACGCCATATATAGTGCTGTCACAATATGATCTGCTAGCTTTTCTTGTAAGTTCAGTTGGGCGTATCATAGAATTAATGAGTTTGCAATGACTAGAACAAAACAGAGTATATGTGTTAACATGGCAACATGAACTCCGTTTGTTCTATTTTATGCGAATTCAAAGACACTTTATGTTGTATTACTTTTCTAATAGAATGAGAACTATAATTAATCACATACCGACTTTGCCAACTACGCAGATTTATGTTGATTGAGATTAACATAAGAAAGCATCATGAGGCATCTAGCGCCACCAAAGTGTATGGTTACAATCAGCTGGATTTCGGAAGTCCGTTCTGCCAATGCAAGCTACATGGATTTGAAGGAGGCCCCCTTTAACAAACGCCCTACCTTAAACGTGGTAATTACTGCTAAATACCCAAGATACGATCGAACTGTTTGGTGGAATCACTTCTATTCAGCGCCGCATACAAAGAGATTGTTTTTTTTCTTAACAGTCTGTATCATAACTAGTCTATACTCATCATAGACTTGGAGGAATTTATTCTGGGACCAGATCATAATGGTCGAGTCAAAAGATAAAAAAGAGAATCCCCAGTAAATAAAACTGGTAAAAGAGAAAAGCATCTCAAATTCGCGAACACAATCATCTGGTTAATTGTACCACTTGACCTTACCACACCAGAAAAACTGAACGTAAAAGAGATGTCTAAAATTGTGCGTGAAAGAAAGAGAACGTGTTACCTTTAATTGCGCAGGGCCCTATACTTATGTTAAAAATCCTAGAGTTCCACAGGCAAGCATGAATCCATGATCTCGACGCAAGACCTGCTGGCTGCTGCCAGCATTTTACAGACTTTCGAGAAAGAAATGATCGGTAGCCAGCCCAGCTCGTCAGATATGGGCCAAGGAATCAGAAGCAGACGGCCCCCCTATGAAGACCCACAACGGAGTTTTGAAAGGCCTCAAGGAGCCTGATGATTTGTTTCCCCGCCTCACCTCGGCCCATTGAAATCACTATCGAACCCAACGGTTCAAAAGATCCGAGACGTCGCCTCCATCTCTCCTTCACCTCGCGCGCCCTGCACATCTCCGCCGCCTTCCTCCAGCCAACTAGCGAGCCGGGCGCGGGCGGGAAGTAGCGAGGATGCCGGAAGCAGCCAGTCGCAACCGATTGTTCCTTCCTCTCTCTGCTTCCTGGGCCGCTCAACGAGGTGACGAGGTCGCTGGTGAGCCTGATCATGGTTTGGCTGGGTACCCACCCAGGATCGTGAATTGGGGTTTTCGTTTCACACGCCGCTTGCAGTAATGCACGATTAGTCTTGGTCATACTGCAGCTGGAAACCGTTTCTGCTTGAGGTTCTACAAACTTATGCTACCCCCCCTGCTGAAACTAATCGAGTTCGATTGGCGTACAAGGCGGACAGGGACCGAGATAAAGTCAATGGTTTCTGCATTTGCGAAACGCAGATCTTCCCATTCCCCTGTCGATGGGTCTCTTTTTTTTTTCTTTCTTTTTTTTGGAAGGTGTCGATGGGTCTCTTTGATTGGCAATGAAGAGAGAAAGGAAACTTCACAATGTGCATGTCGTTCTATCACATCTGACAGTCTATATATTAAATATTGTTTTCTCTACATAAGAGGGAGTTTCCCTGTCAGCGCGTCTTGCTTGCTTAAACTCGTAAGGAACTCGTCTCTTTGTTTCGAACTGTGGAGCCATCCTTGCAGCTGAAACTTCGCTGACGCACGTTATTCATTTCAGCATCAAATTCTGTGTATGCACATTGTTCAAAATAATTGCAAAATCAACGACAAAGATACTTCAAATCAAATAGTATAATAAGTGATTGATCCGACTTATGTTCAGTACAATAATTTACTACTACCAACAAGACTTAGGGAGAATTATGGAAATTCATTGGTGACTAGGGGTCAGAACCCATTAGGACCTATGGTGGGACCAAATCAAGTTTAGTGACTGTAATTAGGCATTTTAGAGCATGAAGGCTAAAGTAGCACACCCGAACAAGTATAGTTATCGGGTGTGCACTTCACTCATTAGCGCACGTGATCATGGGGAGCAGCTACCAGGCACGAAAGGATTACGACGCGCTCCATTCTCTCCTGCTCAAGATGACTATGCTCCTTGTTGGGTTCGGTGGTTTCTTGCGCACACAGTCTCTTTCAGATCTGGTGGTTGTGGTCAGCCGTCGCTGCCTGTCACGTGAATGTAATTGGCCGCACTCGTGCAGATTCGATCTTGCCTTGATGCTGGAACGAACAGAGTTACAGAAATGCGGATCTCGACGATGCGAGTCGATCAGCAGTCGTTCGAGGCCACACAATCGGGCCACGTAGGAACAAGTTATGGACAAAACGCGCACTCCCGTGAGAACTATTTTTTTGAGAATTAGACAGTACAACACGGACGCTCACAACACGCACGCACACTCACCCCTATGAATACACGTACGCAAAACCTACCCCTATGAGCACCTCTAAAGGACTGAGCACCCGGCAGATCTGGAGATTCCCGAAGTCACCAAAGGCCGACAGGAACGCCGCTTACCACTTAACACATAACGCCGTTAAATCCTTGAAAATTCGCTCCCACCAAGAGTCGAACCCAGGACTTCAAAGATGTTACTCGAGTGCCTTAACCAATAGGCCAAGACCCCTTTCACTCCCGTAAGAATTGCGTATGCAGGGTTAGGCAGCACGTAGCTGCTTCACACACAAACCACAATGCTAGAGCTGTGCTTTGTTCGTGTCTAACCTTCTCCCGTGATGATACGATCGAGTGGATATTTGGCTTGATTACGAAGCCGTGCATGCTGGTGATCGATTTGTTTTGGTTTAGGCAATAGCTGGATCACCATATGAAAGAAAAAAAAACTACCCGTTGAGTGATTGGATTTTAATTAGTTCCATTAGAATCGGGTGCTCGAAACGGGGTCTCTGGAACTCTTACTAGATCCGATCCCAAATGCTTCTAAGTGCTATATACTCCCTCCGTCTCTAAATATAGGGTTTTTGAGGTTTGGTCAAAGTCAAACTTGTAAACTTTGACTGTAAATAACAAAATATTTAAATTTTTATACGAAGTTCAATTTCTATTTTTAGATACACTATGAAAATAACTATTATAATATGTAACTTTTTTATTTAAAATATTTTATTTTTTTAATATGATTGGTCAAAACAATCAAAGATTGACTTTGACCAATCCTAAAACTACCTACATTTAGGGACGGAGAGAGTATATTAGTATGGTCAAAGAGTTTTTCCGAGTGACCTGGATTACGTCCTACTAGCCCGTACTTGTTCATGCGTAACCAGGTAGTATTTATCTGTGGATATGATCCGTAGTGCCTAACACTACAACAAATGTGAGCTTCTATGACATTTTTTCGTGACAACATACCGTTCAGTCATAAAGTTTGTTGCTTTTATGACATTTTTGAGGAAATAAGGTGTTTTATGACAAAAACCAATATCTGTCATTAAATTTGGCCACAAAATTGTCATAAATCAAGACACCATTATACTATGAAAAACATAAATGTCATAATTGACAAAAAATAAATGTCACAACAGTTATGACAAACATGAATTGTCATCAGCAAATGTTTTTTATTTTACACCAAAATTTATGACACATATGAATTGTCATCACGTTGCACACTTGTCAAATATCTATCACGCGGGACCTACATATATTTTTTTCAAAAAAATAAAAGCAAGATGTAATTGATAAAATGCGAGTTGTCTTGGGAGAGTGGAGAAGCTTCCTACATGTATGGAGGATTAGGGAAAATTCTTGGAATATTCTTGTGTGTCGTTTTCTGCCGCCTTTCCAACCAGCAGGGCCCACCAGCAGCGAGGGCACATTTTCTTGGCGCGTGCTCCTGCGTGAAAAAATGCTGCCGCCTTACTCCTTCTGTCGGTGCAGCAGCAGGCCATCCGGCCTTCCAGGCCGTGTCCAAGTGCACTAAGTCGCGCGCATGCAGACCTATAGTAGCAGCACAGCTTGGGCTCGAGCACACGCACAGCCCAGCTATAGAGGCTGACATTCTGCATAGCTGGCCTGGTCGATAAAATAATCAGCAGCAGCCCATGTCCTTCTGTTGTTAATTCGTGTGTGTACGTGGTGGGCCAGCATACCACACTATCACCAACACATGATTTTGGCCTCCAGACCACACAGACCAGTAACACAAGGTCTAGCCGCATATTTGCTTGTTCTCACTCCAGTCCAAAGACGTCAAAACCACTAAACATTTGAACTTTTTTAAATTTAAAACAAATTCAATTAAAGTAGAAGTCAAATCCATACTATATTTGAATTTTTTGTTTTAATTTATGTATTTGTTTGGTTTTTATCCTTTTGCAAATTTAAATTTTATCCAAACACGAAACAAGAAAAATAAAACCCTTACTCCATTTTGTGGGCCGCCCCTTTTCTTTTTCTTTCCTGCCGGCCCACTCCCCTTTCTTTCTTTTTTTTCCCTCGCGACAGCCCTCGGCCCAACTCCACTCCTCTCTGGCCCAGTAGCAGCCCAGCCCGCTCTCCTCTCACCGCGCCACCGACATGTGGGCCTCACTTGTTCTTCTCTAGTTCTTGACCCCCAGCTCTTTTTCTTAATTTGATTCATTGCTGAATTTTGAAAGTTGTATATATTTCGCATACAAAGTCCAAATAACCTCGTTTTTTTTCACTGCGTTGATAAAAATATTATATACTTATTCGTAGAATATATGGAGTTGCATTATACGATATAGGTGTGCCGTATCCCAAAATAACTGGTGGCCATTTTTTTTATCAAATTTTTGTTATTTTTGGAAATCTTGAAAGAAAATGTTTCTAGACACGAATTTCTGTGGACATGGAGAATTGAAGCACCTCTACATAGTAGAATTATGTTACAACTTTTTCGATGCTTTTGTTGAGGTACATTGTTCACTTATGTTTGAACTTAGGTGATAGTTTCATGATATGTATCTAGAGTTGTCCATTTTGAACACACTTTCGTGAATTTATTTTCAAAAAAAAATAACTAAAAATACCATGGTTTTGGGTTGACATGGAATAACCACAAACCAAAAATCAGCTGA
Organism: Eragrostis tef; assembly: GCA_000970635.1. NCBI lineage: Eukaryota > Viridiplantae > Streptophyta > Magnoliopsida > Poales > Poaceae > Eragrostis > Eragrostis tef. The sequence continues at coordinate 253,628 of LAPY01000038.1, forward strand.
AAAATCGTTATATTTTGCGAGATACAATTTGACGAAATAATTGGAAAAAACACTATTTATTTGGCTTTTTTGTTCCTCTCGATGGAAGATTATATTTGACTTGAAATTTTGTGGAGATATGTAACATATTAACACATGTCTATAGTAATTTTTGTAAGATTTTTACAAACAATTCATCCATGTGCATATGAAAAAGTTTTGCAACAAAAATCAACATTCCATCCATATTCATGTTACAATGTTTTCCAAAAAATCCCAAAACATATTATGGGATGCTAACATAGATGACACAAATATTCGCTAAATTTGAGGCCATAAATAAACATATTTCTAGATATAACAAATATAAACTTAAAAAAGAAACAATTTTTTAATTAGAAAACATCACAAGCCTGTGCTGGCTGGGCCTAGCATACCCTAATCCAGCCGGCCGTTAACCTCTACTGGCCCGCTTCATCGTCTGTGGTGGCCGTCCGATCGATGATCGGACGGCTCTCTTCTCCTCTCACTTGAATAAGGTGCTCGGCCTGGAAAACCTTGCCTTCTCCGCCTCCACCCCTCCGCTCCTCTGCCTCCCCGCACCCTTCGCCGCCGCCGCCGCCTCCGGCTCCTCCATGCCGCGACCCCAATCTCCTGCGTTGGCACTGGAGCTGAACCTGGAGGCCGCGCCGCCGCCGCTGCCAACCGGGAAGGAGTTGGTGGCGCCTCTTCCTCCCTATGCGTTCTCGTGGCTGCCCGTCCACGACGTGCTCGCCGCAGCCGTCTCCGAGCCCTTCGTGCGCGCATACAACGGCATCCCCGCCTATGCCTATGGCAAGGACAGAGAGGCCAACGAGGTGATGCTCCGGGCCATTACCGGCGTCTCCGAGCCCTTCACGGAGGCGCTGCTCGACGGCGACGCCGCCGGTTTCAACGGCGTGGCCACGCTGGTCGACATCGGGGGCAGCTCGTGCATTGGCTCCGGCGGCCCCAACAGATCCATTCTCAGACGACGACGAGTACATCGACGACGCCCCAACAGATCCATCCTCCAACTTCGGCCTCAACGAGTACATCGACGACGCCCTCCGCTGGCCTGAGCTGACGACGGCTCCGTCTCGTCAGGGAATCTGCTGCGTCGAGAGTACTTCCTCAAGCACTCCAGCAGTCAGCACTGGATTCGACCGGTGGGTTGCTGGCTCCTCCGTTTCTTGTCCATTCCTTGCTAGTTTCATATTAAAATGAGTTGGAGGATGGAAGCACAAGGAACTGAACATGTTCTAAAATCAATCTTTTGATTACTTGAGTTCAGGCTAGCAGTTCTTATATTTGCTGCCAGCAGTAAATTGATTGGTCGAATCTTACTGCTAGTGCCTAGTTTAGCAATATTCAAAACCTTGGCTGCTAGCCTGGACATTGTAGCTTGTCCTATTTCAGGTATGAACTCCTAAAATTGTCACAGGTTTAAACTCTGCGGTTCAGATGTGACACAACTCTGTTGCATATTAGATTATATTTTCTATTTGTCCACTTTGGTTGTGTACAAAATTAAAATGAGTGACGCCACCAGTTTTGTTGAATCAATTGGAGCAGTAGGTAGTTTGTCTGATATTAATAGTCAGTTGCTTAAAGCGAACTGTGGTGTAGTGCCACAACTTGTTTTAACAGAATGACCAATCTGAACATATTGTCACATTTTTATCTAGTTTCTGCACCACTCATGGATTTTTGATATTGTCTGTTCACTGGATATGTGATATTTCTCTTGCTGGGGTATTAGAATCTAGGCCTTTGTCATTTTTCCTTTAACTGTTTCTATGCTGATTTGTTTCCCCCGGATATCGAGCTGGTATTTAAGGTGACTTCTTTATTTCAGGTCTAAACATTTCAGCAGTAGACTGCCGTTTGCTTCAACAGGCAATGAATTCATGTTCTTTATAGGTGAGGTTAATTACAACTGCTGGAATCTTCTATGTTCTTCCCATATCTCTGCTTATCTATTCTTGGCTCCGGTCTTTATTTTCTAGCTTGCTCAGGATTTAGAGGCTACTCAACCTGCACACCTCACCAAACTGTATGGAACAAGTGCTTCCAAAGTTACTATTGCTGTTCTTTGTTAGCATAGGCTTCTGCCGCATTAAGTGCCTGTCAAAAATAACTTAGTTATTCTTGCATTCCTAGCCTAATGACAATTTCACAAAGTACATGTGTATTTATCTGAAACATTTCAAATTACATGTTATTATTGTTCGCTGATTTCAAATTACACTAAGTAGTATCCATCTTGTGACATTTGGCGGAATCTGTCTGTCATTTGTGCTAGATTGTAATTCATTGCTTAATGATACAAAATATAATCTTGATTTTGAGATCATTGTTCCCAGTTGTTCAAGCCATTGCTCCATAGTTTCATGTGTTTCAATGTTCAGGTTTGGCGAGAAAGCCACATGGAGATAGGAAGACCTGGATGGATGAGGATTTCTATCGGCTTGCCTATCGTACAGTTTTCTTTCATAGTGTCTTTCATGCATAGTGTACTGTGAGCTGACAGCTGATTTCATGTGTGTTGTAGTATAGTTAATGTGTGGTCATGGTTGGACATACGAAATTTAGTGGAAATTTTCATTTGTGTAATTCTGTGCTCTGGTTTTAAGGTTGATGTGATTTAATAATGGGCCATAGGGAAAACAGTGGAAAACAGTGCTAACTAAGCCGGCTGAAACTAAAAGGACCGGAGAAATAAGCGGGCTGAAAAATAAAGCCCGAAAAAATGGTGGGCCAAAATGTAAATAGGCCTGCGAATTTGTTGGGCCGGAGGCCTGTGATTTGGACTGAAAGTAAAAAGACTGGCGAAATTATTGGGCCAGAAGTTGAAAGGCCCACGAAATTAATGGGCTGGAAGTTGAAAGGCCTGTGAAACTAATGGGCCAAAAGGTGAAAGGCATACGAAATAATTGGGCTAAAAGTAAAAGGCCCACAAAATTAATAGGCTGAAAGTAAAAAGATCTGCGAAATTAATGAACCAAAAGTTAAAAGGCCTGCGAAATTAATGGACCAAAAGTTGAAAGGCCCGCGAAATTAATGGGCTGAAAACCAGCCAGGTCCGGTCTAATGGGTAATGACAAAAATCACAATTGTCATAATCAGATTGTGACTTTTCTTGTAGTGTCATAAACGTTTATGACACTTTTGTAAAGAGTGACAAAGTTATGACAAAAACATAGAAATTGTCACATAAGGTAATCGCTTACGTACTTTCTATGACTAACCGATTTTTGTCACTGATGCGTCATAGTTGGCAAGCTGTGACAAATTTCGAACTTTCTGTGACAAATCATATTGTCATAGAAAGTCAAAAATTATTGTAGTGTAAATTGCATACACAAGTAGACTAGTAATTTCGTCTTCAAAGTGCGTTTCGTGCAAACTTGCCCGACCTAGCTAGCTAGCTAGTATAAACAATATTTGCGCACATAGTATTAGAAATGAAAGCGAAAGCGTGTGGCTGGGCAGCAAGTGGCATTTGATAGTAGCTAGATTATGGAAACCATGATCATGCACATTATGAAACCGAACATAATGAACAGTATTTTATTCAAAGCATATTTTCCAGCTGGTATACTACGTATGTGGTGAGGTATGGGAAGGTCAATGAAATTATAAAAATCCCTTAAGCCAAGAATAAATAAATCAAATAACTTCACAAACCACCTCGCCTTGATGACCAAAACAAAGTCGCAATAAAGGAAGAACAAGCTAGGACGTGGTTTGGAGCCAGGTTAAACGATGGGAAAGAGATACATTTTAGGCTAAATTTAAATAAGGGGGAATCTATTCCATTTTGTTTGCAGGTGAGCTAGTGATGCTCCTCCTAGCTTATTATTTCATCTCGATCTCATCACTCTAATTATTTAACCGAGGGCTACGCAAATGTGGGTGCCACGCCACATGCATATGCATAGATAATTTATAAATCTACTAGAAGTATATTATTACCGTACTTAACAAAGTGCTGCTACTGTTTATTTTTTATATTTTCCCAATGCAGAATCAAACAGGGAGTCAGAGAACCATACATTAAGCATGCAAGATAATATAGCTTTTGGGATCAGACAAGAAACCGTATATAGAGTGGTTGCAATAGTACTCCATCGCCGCCTTGAACAACTAATAGTAAAACAAGAAACTTTCAAGTTTTAAACTGTGGTATGCTCGACTAACAACTCTACATGACGACATTTAAAATGGTATGCAACTTCTTACTCTTGGCCATGTGCTCGCAAATAATTTATATGTGTTGAGATAAACAGGTAGTTAATTAAGGGAGAAAAGTATGACTCACTCAAACTAGTTAACTAATCAGAGATTGCCACTTGTTGAAATAAGATTCATGCATGGATACATATGGTCTGTCGATAGAAGGGCTGACTTTACAGTTACTGATTTATGCACCCCTTAATTTAAGTTAAAAGATAACAAGAGACATTGAGGGCTTGTTTGGGTGTTGCAGTGATATGTATCTAAGAAACCCAAGGGAATGGCTTATGAAATGCTCGAAATCTGGAAGTTATGTAGGAGCAGTCTTCATTCTATGAGGAGTTATTGCTAAGGGGGGTACTTTTAGTTCTTTCTATGATAAGAAAGCATATCCTTCGTAAGAAAAAGAAAATGTCACAAATGCAAGTTAGTGGCATCAGGCCGTGCAGCTTTGTAAAAAAAAAATCTAAATTTGTAAAATATGTGACATTTTAGGACCCCTTTGGTAGAGCTGTGGCTGTGCTGGCTTCGGCTGTGGTTGTGGCTTCTTTAAAAAAGGTTGTGCTGGCTGTGTATGCGGCTGTGCGTAAAATGTTTGGTAAAATGGCTTTTTCTGTTGTTTCTCTATATTTTTAGGGACAAATATGGAAAGATGAGGGCGCCGCAGAGAAAAGAAGCCGGTGAAGCTACCATTTTGTGGCTTCATACGTCACCTTATTTTTTGTTAGACCTTCCTACTTTTTTAAAGGAGAAGCACTTGAGGAAGCATCTCTTTAGTTGGAAAACATGTGAAGCCGCCGAAAAAGCTATTGGAAAAGCCTTACCAAAAGAGGTCTTAACCGTAAGATACGTTAAAGTAGGTGGTTTATTCATTGTTGCCTATCAGGTATGTATGATTCGCCTACAATAAAGTAACTAAGCTATCCAAGAAAAGAAAGGTTGTATGCACCTAAGCGTGCAAAAGGCCCAACCCGTTTTCATTTTTCTGAACAAAAAGTCCAAGTATAGAAAAACACACCGTGCTCGTTCTAAAACAAAGAAAGAATGAACGAAAGAAGCTAAGTCTATCTGGTCTATATGTAGACAACAGAAAGAAAAAAAACAGTTCGGTACGTTTCTTTTGGTGGAACTTGCACATACATATGGTTCGCGTCTCGGGCTCAGAAATATTTATATTTGTTTTAACAACATGATATTATTATCTATGTAAAGAACTTGAGAAATCCCTGTATATTTCGTTATATTTATGTGTCTTTTGATTTTTATACAATTAGGTTGAAAGGATATATATGTTTGGAAGGAACTTGATAAAGTCTGATATATTTTGGATATATAACAATCTAGAATTACTGAAAAGACTGTTGTTCTAATACAAAGGAGAATTAAGTTAATGCCGACGAGCAATGAGTATATATCATTGTTCTTCTCGTTGGCATCATGTATTTGGGGACAAATTGAAATCATTAAACAATTAGATGAGTTCACCCTTACTAAAATATTGATTCAACAGACTTGCATCATGTCTTCAAGGATTGTTTGGGCCATTGGAATGGACACATAAAAATCTTACAGAAAGCATTCCTAAACCCCTTAACATGAGCTCAAACATCATTATTGGATAGGTCGAGTGCAACCTATCTGGCTATCTTTCTCACACACACGCATGTGGTGTCTGGACTGTTCTCTCCTTAATTAACACATGATCACAAACCAGAGTGAAAGCGTTGTCTAGACGGTAGATTTATGGGTGTCATCGTGACCAACGTATGTTGAAGTGCAAAATGCGTATGAACACGTGTATTTAATTGAAGCATCTTTTCCAGTTGGTGTGTACCATGGATCTGGTCAGGTACAGGGAAGATCAGTTGTTTATATGTAAGACCGAACAAGAATCCTTCACAACAAAACCACTTGTTCGATCGCCGTACTAAATAAAACACCACACGAAAGACAAGCTAAGCCCACGGTTTGAAGACAGGCGAAACGACGAAAACAAGATAAATTTTATGCCAAATTTCACTATTGTGTCTGTACACTCTAGTGTTTCTGTGGAGATTCTGTCCCGATCTGTTTATTGACAGGTGAGTTGGTGATGCTCCTCACAAATAACAAGACGATGCCCTATCTAATGATTAATGATTTAACTCGGTATGCTGCGACAATTGAGGATGCCACGCCCCATGCCACATTCTTTTAGAGGCTCGCTGCACAGATATCGACTAACCACTTGCAAATGGTGCTGTTTAATTGGCAGAGTGCGCGCTGGTGCTGTTTAGGTTATATATCTTCCCACGCGGAATGAAATGAAGTCAGAAAGGAAATACACGAGACATGTGTAAGATAATATACTACTCTGAACTTCTCGATGCGAGTTAGCTAACTCAAAATTAAACTAATCAACACCATACAACATCACAGGGAATATTTACAGAGTAGTCACAATTGTACTCCCAATCACGTCCTTTAGAGATTCAAAATAAATACTAAGCGGGATGGCATCAAAAGATCATTTTATAAACAGCTTCACCATTAGACGTTTAATATAAGCAATGTTATACGTTGGTATATAAGAAATACTAAACGGGTTGATCAGTTAAACAGCTTCACCATTAATACGATTAAGCCATGGTATACATTAGTATATAAACTACTGTCCTCGCAAAAAAGAAAAAAAAAGTATATAAACTACTGCATGGGCGTAGACTTGCCTATTTATTGTAGTGTTGCAGCAGCACCCTGGTGTGGGAGACCACCACGATAGCTGCATCAATGTTGAGGTACTATTTTATTTCCCTAAAAAAAAAATTCTTTTATTAGTTTCTAGATGCAACTTCTTGGTGTCACTCAACACAGCATGTGCTTGCGACTATATTTATATGTTGAGATAAGCAGATCAAGCAAGAAAACTAAGACTCACTCGATCCAATTAACTAATGAAAGGCAGCCACTTGTCGAAATGAGGGTGGTCCATGAATACATTATAGAAGTGTTGACAGGCCAAGTATACGACTTGTCATGATACACAGGATGAGAAATAAATGATGTCTCTCACAGACATTTTTTTCACCTTGATTTTTGAAGTTAAACTGTCCTCCAAATTCATTTTCTTGAATACAAGATAATGTGCACAAATAACTAAACTAATTGTATTAGCAATTAGCACATCAAAATTTGAGTCTGACATGAAACTATAAGTTATGAGTTTATATTAATATGAAGCATATATATTCATGGTGTGTCAACGGTTCTTAAATCCCCCTTGCAAGTGCCATTTATTAGCAATGCGGGCTATACCAAAGGTTGTCAAGGTCACTTGGTGGTTTGCTAGTATTTGTAGTGATAACAGCCATCACATTTTTCAACTACTCGAGAGATAGACACATTATCAATATCATCCTACGTCTATAACTAGGTTATCTAGCGAATTGGTCACGAGATGGCGGCATATATACCGTCAGATGTTTTCAACCCGGCTTGAGATTAGTAATAAATTTCTCACTGTCAAACCAGCCAGCTAAAAAAAATAAGTTGCATGTGAACAGTAATAACCAATAGTTATTTTTTCTGTGATTTGGCTAAACCGTGGCTGAACAGCCCTGTGTATGTACCATGTGAGTTTCTCTCCATTCATAAGGAGAAGATCTAAATACAGCCATGTATAGGGTGATAAGGTAATAGATTGACAGTATCATTCAAAAGTGGAAATGCAAATCTTTAAGCACTGTTAACAATATCAAAGCACGTAAATTACAAAGCAAGCATGTGGATCATAATTTATACGTCTGAAACTATTGCTAGTAAATGGCCAACGACTAATCCATATATTTTTAATGGTGTATCATGCACGCTTCATCAACTCCCCAAGAAAATTTTTCTTTAAAAAGCATGCGGATAACATATAAAATCTAGCAAGCTGCCCTATCCCAGCGTCATATGACAACCATGTAGAGCTTAGGTAGATTATTGGTGCCCATCAAGAATGTATTATTAGATTACATTAATATAGAACACTATTTAGCTAAAAAGGAAAAACTTCTCCAGCCGCCTCACTATAACAGAAAAGGGGGACAGAAGCTAAGTTTGTCTACTAATTATTATTTTTTGCAAAGAACACTCTAACTAATCGCTAGTGGATATATACAACTATATAATTTAACTTCTAGTGGCATACGCATAAGAATAAATTTCATCTCATCGACATCCTAGCTATCACAAGGCCCACAAAATACAAATCAAAATTTTTGTAATAGATCTATAAATATACCTTCATGCGTATGTTCATTATAATGTTCATAGACAATTTGGTAAATATAATTAAGTACATAGCTGTTAATTTTCAAGGTTGAGAAGGGTAACACAAATGACTGTTTTCTTCCAAAATAAAACTAGATCGAACACGTACGCATAGAAGTCAAAGTATATGTGCATACCTACAATAGTACAATTCTTGTCTGGCGCTAGTTGAGACAAATTAACTGCTCAAAGTATGTTCTGTATTGACAAACAGACTGTACGCAATGGGCAAAGTAATCAATGTCAGAATGCCTAATCCATCTAGCTAATATAGCTCTCGATGATCTTTCAAAGAAAAAAAAATGATAGTCCTTGATCAGCGACTATGCAATAGTTAATGGTTCCATTTCCATTAACTAGATTTGTGTGGACCGCCATTACGAACAAATATTGATTTCATGACTATGCAATAATTGATCAGCGAGTGTCAAGGAAGACAAATTGTGAATTGACCAAAATATTTATTTGAAACAACTTATATGTATTTTTTTTAAGAACAAATCAACTTATATATAGCTGCACATATTTTACTTGGACCAACAATTGTACATGTCACCGATGCTTATATTAGGTGAGATTCCTGACAGATTGATGTGCCACAGCTATCATCTTTTTTTTAACAACATGGCTAAATCACACCACATGCCCAGCTAGTTATATAGCCCCCATATGCACGTATATATAGCTGAAATAATGCATGACAGACTACATTTGACTTTTATTTTTCTTAAATTTATTTTGGTGTCCAGTTTTATCCAAATGTTTCCAATAGAGTATATATACTGAAAAGTAGCCTAGTAATACCACTTTTTAATCACTAAGATAATATTTTGTTAGCTTGACTTAATCAAGAATTTGAAGTTTGTATCCTCAAATATGTACATCCTCGAAAATGGTAGGACACGTTCCGACTTCCGAGTTATGTAGAGGATTCTACCGATGAAGATTTATCCTCATATGTAATGAGTCTAGAAATAGAACATACTTTGAGCAGTTCATTTGATGAATACGCTGATCTAAAAGGAGTGATAAAAATGATTATTACTTTAATTACTTCATTAACTATTTTGTGATTAAACCTTGAATTCTCTTAGATGAATAGACAAGGGAAAGGCTGATGTAGCATTGTTCTTCGAAACATGCATACGAAATCTAAAGAAAAATGCTAGTTCTCTCGTCTCATATTACTTGTTATCCTTTCCTTGTCCAGTTTTTCTAATTTATTTACCATCCTCGCACTTCAAAATAATTTTTCCTTTTTTTCAATACACTTCTATATCCGGAGCTAAAACGACAAATAATTCAGAACAGAAAGTGTTTTTGCAGTGGGTACTAATTTACCAACCAGTTGAAGGCACTGGAACTCCCGTTTTTGAGAAGCAAAACCCCGTTCTCCGAGAGGAGGGCACCCACGTCATTTCTCCATAGCGGCACATGGCCGTAACACGAGCGCGTCACATCAACCTAGACTGGAGAGACAATGAAAACAAATTAGTGGAAAGTTAGGGAGAGCGAGAGGGGCGCACGCACGCAAAGAACGAAAAATATATATGAAAACCGTCGTGCGGCACATGGTGGTGGGTCAAACAATACAAAAGAAGAAGAGGAGAGAAGAGGGGAGACGTGACGCACGCCGCCCATCACTCTCACTAACCCTAATAAACCCAGCTAACTAATGTAAACCGCGCCGTGAGGCCGTGACCAAAAATTTTCTAATCGCCCACCCCTCGACCTCCGCGCGCCCGCCACGTGGGACCCACCTCCCAATGCGCGCCCGCAAGCAGCCGCAGAATCCTGCGTGGGCCCCGCGCGTCATCCTCTCCACTCGTGTGCGCGCGCGCGCGAGTTCACCGGCGGCACGTGTCGGCAGTCACCCACCGCACGTGGCGGGCCCACCACCACCGTCAGCGAAACGCGGCACGAGGCGCCGCCCTCTCCCCTCGCTCCACGTGGCGCTTGAAACGGCCACTGCTCGCCGACGTGGTGGCCCCATACTGCGTCGGGCCCGCGTGTCATCGTCCTCTCGAGCTTGCTCGGGTTTAGGAAGAGCCGCGCATGTGGCGGAGGCGGACCACGTGGGGACCGAGCCGGTAGCGGGTGGCGGGGCGGGGGC